>BCLG01005205.1:0-27048 GCA_001602295.1 Zoysia matrella | reverse complement strand
AGAAAAAAATCCAAACAATAAAAATGCATTCCAAAAGTTTCTATAGATAATTGCATAAATAGTTCACTCGATGAGCAAAATATTTGGTATCCAGCAAAAACGAAATTGCCTGATTTTAGAATGATGATCAAGCTTCTCTATTTGTGATGATCTACTATCTAACTTTCCTCAAATTGTATTTCTCTCAAATAAAAAAATATATATGTACACCTACTTTCAAAGCATGCACCCAGGCATGTTTCAGGGAGTAAACTATTTTGTTTTTCTTTAATTTGCGCTCCATTGTTTTGCTACATTACAATAATGATCACGTTTCGTGCTAAATTATATACACTATCCTAATTGCACAAAACACTGCAGAAACGAATTTATGTAGGCCGTGGAATGCACGAAAGCCAAATTTCACTGTTTAAGTAAGTTAATATGATATTCGATTTTCATTTTTATTGTTTGGATTTTTTTCTGTGGAGACTTATTCTCTTCCATTCAACTGAAAGGTATACGTTTTTTTGGATTTTGCTGCTATGCTGCAAATTTTCGTTCAGCTACTTTGTACAGGTAAGGTTTAAATTTACGTGTCTGACAATGGTTTTTTACGCAATTGGGTCTCAACCTTGTTTGAATTTGCAGATAAAACCTCTGATTAAACCAACAAAGGACATAATGGGGGTTCACAATATTCGTTATGAGTGGCATGAATTCTTCCCAAACAGTACTAACACTTGCTCTTTTTTGTATTGAGGGAATAATTTCATCAATTTTTAAGATCTGTTATCTTTGCAGCATCATACAATGTTGGTACTATACTATCGCTCTGGGCCCCTGTTCTCTTGGTATGTTCTATTCCCCTTGTATATTATGAGGAATAGTAATACCATTTTATTCTTCTCCTTTTATTTGAAACACGGCCTAATTATATGAATACTTGTACTATCATCTTATATTGCACTGCATCACCTTTTATTCTTGCAGGTCTATTTAATGGATACCCAAATATGGTATGCCATCTTCTCTACAATATTCGGTGGAATGACTGGAGCACTTGGCCGACTGGGGGAGGTGATGGATCTAAAACCATTATGTATTACTTATCATTTTGCTCAAATCGAAAATAAACATGAGACTGTGTTGATTGGTCACCAAATGATTGATTTCTGAGTGGCATGCTTCTGTACTAAGGAGTTAATTGAATAAATTAAGAAAACAAGTAATTGCATAAAATAATAATGTTTAACCTGATGAATCTAATATTACATACTCCTACATCATATATAGAGTAGTATGCAAATATTCTCTTTAGAAAAATCTTACTAAATATCCTAGATAGTAAAGGGGCTTCTATGGCCCTAGAATTCATGTTTGATTGGTTGAGTGGCCATGAGTTAAATGTCAAAGTGGATAGGGAAAATTGAATAACTATGTTTGCAAGGATCATGGCCGGTTGAATGTACTCTTGTTTCTGTTATGCTCATTTTCAAGGGTTTTGCGGTCCTATTTGTATGACATGTTTTTAATTATTATGTTATTGAAAGTAAGCACATGGACTCATTATAAATGGCATGTTGCTTGTTGTCTGACTGCCTTTTACTATTTTCATATTTGCACTAATGTTGTCCTTATCTGAAGTTGATTTTTTCAAACAATTATGAACTAGATTCTGATTGAGTTTTTTTTTATCAGATACGAACTCTGGGAATGCTGAGATCACGATTCCATTCTTTGCCTGGAGCATTTAATACCTTTTTGGTGCCATCAGATAAAAGCCGAAACAGGGGCTTTTCATTCTCAAAACACTTTGCTGAGGTGCCAAATGACAGTAACAACATTTTTTTGGGCATGCTTTACTTATAAACCAACTCTTAGTTTAAACAAAATATCATACAGGTTTCACCCAACAAGAGAACTGAAGCTGCCAAATTTGCTCAATTGTGGAATGAAGTGATTTGCACTTTCCGGGAAGAAGATTTTATAAGTGATAAGTGAGATACTCGACTCATACTAGCAAAAATTTAATTATCAACATTGTAGCACAGTTGACGAACTTTTTGCTACACAGGGAGATGGATTTGTTAGTGGTTCCTTATTCATCAGATCCCAGCCTCAAGTTGATGCAGTGGCCACTGTTTCTACTTGCTAGCAAGGTTTTATAGTACAACTGTAAAAGTGTCTCCTTATTTACATGTTTGTGGTGAAATTTATGATTGCTATTTATTCTATGTATAATGATGCAGATTCCTATAGCTTTAGACATGGCAGCTCAATTTCGGCCTAGAGATTCAGATCTTTGGAAACGTATATGTGCAGATGAGTATATGAAGTGTGCTGTACTGGAATGTTACGAGTCGTTCAAACTCGTCCTTAATATATTGGTGGTCGGAGAAAACGAGAAAAGGTATTTGCCCGTATGTAATTAGTTCAATTATCTCCACAAAAGAATATGATTATGGCTCTCACTCTAAAAAATAAAAGTAATTACCCTTTTTCTTCAACTCTGTCACTACAATTATTTATTAGCTTTTTAGTTGTAACTACAGTTCTAGCTACTTCGCTCATTTACACGCACACATAACAAAAACATTTCTTTACAGTAAACAATAAGGGAAGACTCTATTGAAAATATTTTATTAACTGTAATAGATAAGTTTGATGTACAAGGTCCACAGAACAGACTCTTTTACATAGGTATAAAAGAACAGACATAATTCATAGTATACAAATAATATCTTAAGCCTCCAAAAAAACGTGGTAAAAACTTATCATGAGCTCCTTCCTTTAGAAAAAAAAAATGTATGTCTCTGTCACAAGCCCTTTCTTCAGCAGGTGCGCACATTTACTTCAGTATAAAACAAAACTAAGGATCTGTTCCTTTGGAGTCAAACATTTCCAAAACCCTTACTAGGTCGGCCAATTCCTTGAACTTCACTTTGTTACAGATTCCCTGGAAATCAAAACCAGCATCAGGATCAGCTATATAATCACCAAAAGACTCAATGTGACAAGGCATGAATGAGTGTGAGCCAAGGTTGAAGATTAAGATTACAGAATCCGACAGGGCCATATGACTAAAAATATTCAATATTTCAAATGTGAACTAACTGTTCGATAACTAACATGAAAGGACAGCCAGGAACAACCATTGGATTAACAATACACATGCGCTGGATATACTATGATTGCTTGTAGTTGTTAGACATATAATTATCACTCAGTAGGTTGACTCAATGCTACTGAAGGGTTTATGTGTTTTAGTTGGTCCTTAATGCTAGTAGTTTGAATTATATTGCCATTACATGATTATTCTAAAGATTCATATTCCAGATATCATTTTGATCTTCTTTTGACATGTCTGTTCATTAACTTCAACAGGATTATTGGTATTATAATAAAAGAAATTGAAGCTAACATTGCAAAGAATACATTACTTGCTAATTTTAGAATGAGTGCACTGCCAGTTCTGTGCAAGAAATTTGTGGAGCTTGTATCTACCTTGGTATGCAATGTTACTTCTATTCAATTATTTTCTTACTTGAAAATTGCAATGCCTCACCTTTTGAAACAGATAGCACTTGTGTTTTTAAAGATCTGCTAATATTTCTTCGATCTCCTGCAGAAAGAAAGAGATGCATCAAAGTTTGATAATGTTGTGCTGTTGCTTCAAGACATGTTAGAAGTAATAACAAGAGATATGATGGTCAATGAGATTAGGTTACCCCTTTTTGCGCTCCTAATATTTTTTTTCCTCAAATGTTTGTGCTCATGATAATTACATGCCTTTCATCATCATGGCAATTGGCCTCCAATAAATTGATTCCTTGTCATTTTTAGAGAGCTTGCTGAGTTCGGCAGCAATAAGGATTCATTTCCAAGAAGGCAACTTTTTGCTGGTTCTGGTACAAAACCAGCAATTGTTTTTCCTCCTCCAGTTTCAGCACAATGGGAGGAACAGGTCAGATGAGTTACTTAATTGCCTTTTGTAACCAAATGAGTGCACTAACTTCACCTGTTTGCAGATTAAGCGCTTGCATCTTCTTTTGACTGTGAAAGAATCAGCAATGGACGTGCCTACAAATCTTGAAGCTCGTCGAAGAATTGCATTTTTTACTAATTCTCTATTCATGGACATGCCACGTGCACCTAGAGTACGCAAAATGCTATCATTCAGGTTATTCCATGATAACTTGGTCACAATACTGCAAATTTGACTTCCTTTTATAAGCTACACTCCAGTATTACATCCTTCTTTATTTCCTCTGACATTGCTCGAAAACTCATGTGCATAATTTATAAGAAAAAAGAGGATTTGGTAGTGACCAATAGGTCTTATTTTCACTTGAATTATTTGTTCCCACATCCTATCAGTGTTACCTAAAATGAAAAAAATCATGAGTGTTCAGGATACGAATGATGATCAGAAAAGGAATTGCAAGTTCACAATGAGGAACATCTAGTAACTCTTTTTTAAGTGTACTACTGTACTCCTTGGTCATAAAAATTTCAGTGAAAAAGATTGAAGACCGTTGTGTTCTTGGCAGTGTTATGACTCCATACTACAGCGAGGAAACTGTATTCTCCAAAAGCGACCTTGACCTGGAGAATGAAGATGGTGTATCAATTATATTCTACCTACAAAAGATCTTTCCAGGTTTCAATTCTGTTTAATTCCATTAACCCTTCATGCTTCAGTTCTTTGTAATAAGGTACAGAATCTCTATATACAACGTTTCATAATTATTTTTATAGATGAGTGGAATAACTTCATGGAAAGAGTTAATTGCAAAAGAGAAAGTGAAGTATGGGGAAATGAAGAAAATGTCCTACAACTTCGCCATTGGGCATCTCTTCGAGGACAGACACTGTGTAGAACAGGTAGTTTTGTCAAACTCCTGTATCTAATACGCATAATTTGGCTAATTGGTACTTGAGGCATTGGCGAGATTCGCCTTGTACTATATTCTGTTTTTGCATTTCATTTTGGTGTTGCTTGAGGACGAAATGCACTTTTATTTCTTTTTACAAGGGTGCTGTAGGGGCCTCCCTCCTGTTTTAGTCAAAATGGAAATTGACAGTTATGTCTGTTTTTGTCTGTGAATAGTTAGAGGTATGATGTACTATCGGAGAGCCCTGAAACTTCAAGCATTCCTTGACATGGCTTCTGAATCTGGTAAGATTCTTCAGACTCCAGGTGAAGGTTTATATCAGTATCTTCGAAATTGCTTATTTGCTCCATGAATGTCTTGCAGAGATATTGGAAGGATATAAAGCAGTTGCTGTTCCAGTAGATGAGGATAAGAAAAGTCAAAGATCTTTGTTCTCTCAACTTGAGGCTATAGCAGATATGAAATTTACATATGTTGCAACTTGTCAGATCTATGGCAATCAGAAACAATCTGGTGATCGACGTGCAACAGATATCTTAAACTTAATGGTGAAGTAAGTCATTCCACTGATCTATTTAAAATAGAAAGTTAAGAATTACAATATCATCACAAGACACAAGATTTATAGAACCCCAAGATTAAGATATTTTCATTGCTTAGCTTTTGGACTGGGTGGTTTGATTGACTTTAGTTCAGTAGTCAGTAGTCAATACGGAGTATTTGATAGCAATGACATATCCAATTCTCCATCAGAAGAAAAGATGTTTCATTTTCTTTATCCATTCCAAATAGCATTCCTTATGTGCAAAGTAATCAATTTCAGTTTGAAACTACAGTTTCCCTGGTTTGCGTGTGGCATACATTGATGAAGTTGAAGAGAGGGATGGTGACAAGGTGCAGAAGGTCTTCTATTCAGTGTTAGTAAAAGCTCTTGACAATCATGATCAGGTACACATACCCGTAATTTGCATGCCATAAACATCATCGGAATTAAACTCAATAGTGCTTACACTTTTCTTTCCTGTGAAGGAAATATACCGTATAAAATTGCCAGGGCCAGCAAAATTAGGTGAAGGGAAACCCGAAAACCAAAATCATGCAATCATTTTTACAAGAGGTGAAGCGCTGCAGACCATTGATATGAACCAGGTGAAGTGAATGGTTACGGTAGAAGTCGTGATATTTGTTTCAGTTTGTGCTGTATTTACGAATAATCTTCAGGACAATTATTTGGAGGAAGCTTTGAAAATGCGAAATTTGCTGGAAGAATTCAATGAAAATCATGGTGTGCGTCAACCTACTATCCTTGGAGTGCGTGAGCACATATTTACTGGAAGGTATGTTTTATAAACATAGTTATTATTATTATTTTTCTATCCATTGCAATTTCCAAATCAATAACTATATCTCGCAATGATGGATTGCAGTGTGTCATCACTTGCATGGTTTATGTCAAACCAGGAAACCAGCTTTGTGACAATAGGGCAGAGGGTCCTTGCTAATCCATTGAAGTGAGTATGAATAATTTTGATGTTTTTGGATGAAGTGGTACACTTTTTTTTTTGTTATGCCCCATTAAAATTAAACATTATCCCTCCAGATGTCTTCATTTTATCTTAAAACTTGGAATTGGATCTACTGGGCATCTTTTCTCAACTATCTCCTAGAAAAAGAATGCTATATGACCTTTTATGATTCTCTCTTCTCTTGAAAGGAACATGAATATGTCTTAGATTTGAAGTAATAAATAAGGTGATGCATATTTAATCAGTATGTGGTGTTACTTTAAACTCTTGGGATTGAAACTTTTCTTAGGGTCTGTTTGGATCTTTGGAATTAAATTCATTTTAAGAATTACAATTTAAGCATTGATTAATTAAGCTAATATAGTTGTATATGGAATATATTTTTATATTTATTGTTAGGTGTACAAGGGACATATTTATATGTTGCATTTCTATTGTAGGGAAGTGAGTTGAAGAGTGTGTTCGAAATTGAAGAATAAAATTGTAGCATAATGATCTATAAAATCCATTTCTATCTCTCATCCTATGAATTTGAGATAGGCTTATTTGTGAGCTTGAAAAAGTTGTGGAATCTCAAATTCTAAGCTAAATAGCCTAATTCATTATGTAGATTTCAATTTCTTCAAAATGAAGGGATCCAAACGGCCTCTTAGTTTAATCATGTTCTCAATTTAAAGTGTGGCACTGCTCCCTGAGAGAGTAGGAAGACAACAGGATTTAAATTCCGTGTATCAGGCTTTTTCTTTCACTTTTTGGCACAACTGACATTTATTTTCTTGGCAGGGTACGTTTTCACTATGGACACCCTGATGTGTTTGATAGGATTTTTCACATTACAAGAGGTGGAATTAGCAAGGCATCCTGTGGTATAAATTTAAGTGAAGACATTTTTGCTGGTATGTGAGCTTCATACATTTCTGGTTTTTTATCATTTGTGATTTTGATGGCATATATCTGAGTATTGTTTTCAGGTTTTAACTCAACGCTGAGACGTGGAAATGTCACCCACCATGAGTACATTCAAGTGGGGAAAGGACGTGATGTTGGCCTTAATCAAATTTCTCTCTTTGAGGCTAAGGTAGCATGTGGGAACGGGGAGCAAGTACTTAGCAGAGATATCTACCGGCTGGGTCATCGCTTTGACTTCTTCCGAATGCTTTCATGCTATTTTACAACTGTTGGATTCTATATTAGCTCAATGGTAATGTATTTAGGGAAATACCATGCATTGTATTTGCTACAATTTTCTGTCATTCAGTTTCTTATGTTCTTGCCTTCATGTTATGCAGATGGTTGTCATAATAGTTTATGTTTTCTTGTATGGAAGGCTTTATTTAGCATTAAGTGGGCTTGAGTTTGCAATTATGAAGCAAGCACGGATGAGAGGAAACCGTGCTCTTCAAGCGGCTATGGGATCTCAGTCTATTGTGC
Organism: Zoysia matrella; assembly: GCA_001602295.1. Classification (NCBI taxonomy): domain Eukaryota; kingdom Viridiplantae; phylum Streptophyta; class Magnoliopsida; order Poales; family Poaceae; genus Zoysia; species Zoysia matrella. The sequence continues at coordinate 19,214 of BCLG01005205.1, read as the reverse complement.
AGCTGGGTCTTTTGATGGCATTGCCAATGTTTATGGAGATTGGGCTAGAGAGAGGCTTCAGAAGTGCCCTGGGGGATTTCATAATCATGCAGCTTCAGCTCTGTTCGGTGTTCTTCACTTTCTCCCTTGGGACCAAGTCCCACTATTTTGGCCGCACAGTCCTCCATGGTGGTGCAAAATATAGAGCAACTGGCAGAGGATTTGTTGTTCGCCATGTGCGATTTGCTGAGAACTATAGAATGTACTCCAGAAGCCATTTTGTGAAAGGACTTGAGCTGCTGCTGCTGCTATTAGTTTATCAGATGTATGGTGATGTTGCCACTGATTCTGTGACATATATACTTCTGACATCATCAATGTGGTTCTTGGTAATCACTTGGTTGTTTGCTCCATTCCTATTCAATCCATCTGGATTTGAGTGGCAGAAAGTAGTCGATGATTGGGATGATTGGACAAAGTGGATTAGCTGTCGAGGTGGAATTGGAGTTCCTGCTAACAAAGCTTGGGAATCCTGGTGGGAAGAAGAGCAAGAACATTTACAGTCTACAGGAATAATGGGCCGCTTCTGGGAGATTATCTTGTCTTTCCGTTTTTTTATATTCCAGTATGGTATCATGTATCACCTGAACATATCTGCCGGCAACAAAAGCATTTCTGTGAGTCCTCTATTTCATTTGAGTCTTTCTTCAATTATAGTTGAGCCAGAAGTCATAAGATCACGGTTATTGTGATGCTATACTTATGTCTAGCGGATAAATCACCTTAATATTGTTAGCTGTTTTCCATTTGCTGTTTAAAAGCATAGATTGACAATATGATTGTATGTATTATGTATGATGAAAAATATGATTGTGTTGTCAGGTTTATGGTCTTTCATGGCTTGTTATCGTTGCTGTGGTGATGGTCCTAAAGGTAAATTTCATTTGTCTGCTTGTTCTGAAATGTACAATTATATGCTGAGTGACATAAATATCTAGTTGCTATCACTGTCAAGTTGCTGATTAGGGTCTTTCTTTAGGTGGTATCCATGGGAAGAAAGAAATTCAGTGCAGATTACCAGCTTATGTTCCGGCTTCTGAAATTGTTTCTATTCATGGGATCTGTTGGAACGCTGGCAATGCTTTTTATCTTCCTGCATCTTACAGTCAGTGACATATTCGCTAGCTTCCTTGCTTTTGCACCCACAGGTTGGGCTATTCTGCAGGTACGTAAGGTTTCTTTCTAATGTCTTATACCAAGCCTCTGAATTTCATAAAAAAACGTTTACTTGATTTTGCTGCAACTGACTATGAACTAGACATTTACTTGATTCGTGGCTTAGTATCTGGCCCTACATTTTCACAGATGGAAATAGCTATGAACTTGTCCCACCTAGAAGGCTAGAACTCATCTCTCTGCAATTACATGGTTTCTGCTGTACACTGTTAACGTTCTAGAGGACTCAAAAAACCTTTCTAATCCCCCTACTGCTGCTTATCATTATCTTGATCGACAATACTTTTGTCATTTACTCCCTCTGTTACAAAATATAAGCATTTTTAAGTTTAGTCAAAGTCGAATTTTTATCATTTTGTCCACTAATAATATATAATTAATAATGTTTTATCATATAAAAAATATATTTTTTGGGTTCATCATGAAATAAGCTTTTATAAAAAGTTCTAGATATTATTAGTAAAAATTAAAATAATTTGACTTTATCCCAACTTAAAAATGCTTATATTTTGGAACAAAGGTAGTACATTAATGAGAATATTTTCAGATGTGCAAAACCCACCGTTGTTTCCTAAAAAGAACATTCGTTTATTCCAATCCGTTTGTGATCTTTGCAACAGATATCACAAGCAAGCAAACCGGTGATCAAGGCACTGGGGTTGTGGGGATCTGTTAAGGCTCTATCGAGGGGTTACGAGTACCTAATGGGGATCGTCATCTTCGTCCCAGTGGCCGTGTTGGCATGGTTCCCATTCGTCTCGGAGTTCCAGACGAGGTTGCTATTCAACCAGGCCTTTAGCCGAGGTCTTCAAATCTCCCGTATCTTGGCCGGTGGTAAGAAGCAAAGATGAGATTGTTGTTTAGGACAGGTAGGAGGCATCCATCAAGCACGGGTTAGACCAAGAATTAACTGCAGGGTTGTTGTACATGAGTGGTGTTTGGTCACCGTAAGCCTGCTGATATACTAACACCTTCAGAAGGTTTTATAGGAATTCTCCCTGTATATCTTGTGCGAGATTCTTTTACATTTGTCACCAATTGGTTTTGTAAAGATGTATGGTTACTCACCAGGAGGCACCGACCTCTGTTCAATACCATTTTTTCCATTTCAATTGTGGGTTCATCTTTTTTCTGTGTGTTTGTGCCTATTCTGACTCGACTCACATTTATGCGCGGATAAATTCGAATGGCAAGTGTAGAATCAGAGTGTTACTTGTATTAAGGAGAACAGCGCAACAACTCATAATGCGTGTCCTACAGAGAAAGATCAAATAAAATTCTTTTTATTTCTTACATTGAGATTAGCATACCTTTTGTGTTGGAAAGTAATCAGCTCCGCTTTATACAACTGCATTACACAGGTGTGCAATTCCTTTATTCCCTGTGGGTCCTTGCAAGAAAGGATGACGATAACACGAATGCTTGGACTAGTGCAGGCGCGGGCAGGAATAACGTCCGGTATTCAGTTTGATGCGCGAGCAATCAATCACTTCACCGAAAGCTGAATAATCAAAATCCAGTGCGCTCTAAAAAAAGGGAGGAAAAAGTAATCATAAAAAAATGCAGTAATGAACCCTCCTTCCTTCCCGACCGAGACATTCCTGTTGAAGCAAACATCGATTGCAATGCGACCACATCAAACAGGCAATTAACTTCCGGTCAGTACAAGCGTAAAGATTCCAGGTCGCCCATGGCCAACCGCTTCTGAAAGTGCCCACGTGCCAAACCAAGCAAATATTCTCTTCGTTTTTAAATTGATTTTCAAATTAATGTTACTTCAATTTTAACTATTTATTTTATTTTAAAAAATATAATATATTTAATATATTTTATTATAATTTGCTTTAATATCAAATATATTTAAAACACGATTTAAATTTTTACATATTTAAACTAATTTTTTAATAAAACAAAAAGTCAAATTAAAATACATAATTTTAATAACAGAGAGAGTACAGCCTCATTTTTTCCGCTTTGATGACGTTCTAGACAAAGAATTTGCATTTGTTACAAAACGTCAGCAAAAGAAAATGGAGGCCGTAACCCGTAAATCCATCGGAAACTCACCGCCACTATCAGTTACCAGTCCCAGCAAGACGCAGAGAAGACTCGTACCACGGCCCGGTTGGCAATCGTCAGGCCAACGCCGTGGATCAGAAGCACTAGGAAATGGGCAGTAGCAGCACCAGCAGCACTCAGATTCGAGAATTTTCAATTTTTATCATCAAATACGTTTTTTAATTTTTATCACTAAATTCGTAAATTTTTTAATCTTTACTTACTAAATACATTTTTCATTTTAAAATATACTATTTTTCAAAAAAATTAATTATTTCACTGTTTTATATTATGTTAAAATAAACAAAATTTAAACTTAAGTGATGCGAATAATATAATAAATATAATATAATAAATATAATGTATTATCACATAATACAATAATATAATATAAAATAATAAAAATGTTAAAATTTTAAATAAATATTATGTTTTAAAGTGAAAAATGTATTTAATAATAAAAATTAAAAAACTTACGAATTAAATGATAAAGATTAAAAGTTTATTGATGGTAAAAATTGAAAAATCTCCATCAGATTCACGGCGTGGAGGTCGTAAAACATTCATTTTCGTTGTCAGGCGGGTGCGGCGCGAATCGCGACCCCCTTCCCCTTGTCACGCCAGCCAGCTAGCAAGAAGCCCGCTCGCCCCCTCCTCCTCGCGGAGTGGTACCAGCCGCGGGGATGCGGGAAGAAGCATCGTAAGCGCCGCAGGAGACGCCGAGCCTGCGCGGCGGGGTACTCTGGTACTCTGGTGAGTCTCGGCGGCGTCGCGAGCCCGGCGGATGGGCATCTCGGCCGGCTCCGCCCCGACGGCCCGGCCCCTGAGGCAGCAGCAGCCGCGCGGCGCGGACGCCGAGGCGTCGACACCCGTCTTCCTCAACGTCTACGACGTCACCCCCGCCAACGGCTACGCGCGCTGGCTCGGCCTCGGCGTCTACCACTCCGGCGTTCAAGGCACGTCCCCGGTGACCCCTCTTCCTTTCGCGCCGGCAAAGCCGGCCTCCTCCTCCTTATCGCCCTGACTGACTGACTGACACGACGTGCCTGCCTGCCTGCCTGCTGGGCAATTGCTCGCCATGCTCTGCGTGCAGTTCACGGGGTGGAGTACGCGTACGGCGCGCACGACGGGTCGAGCAGCGGGATCTTCGAGGTGGCGCCGCGCCGCTGCCCCGGGTACACGTTCCGGGAGTCGGTGCTGGTGGGCACGACGGAGCTGACGCGCGCGGAGGTGCGCGCGCTGATGGCCGAGCTCGCGGCCGACTTCCCCGGCGACGCGTACAACCTCGTCTCGCGCAACTGCAACCACTTCTGCGACGCGGCGTGCCGCCGCCTAGTGCGCGCGCGCATCCCGCGCTGGGTCAACCGCCTCGCCAAGATCGGCGTCGTCTTCACCTGCGTCATCCCGGGCAACGGCCGCGCCGTGCGCCGCGCCGGGAGCGGGAGCGCGAAGGCCCACGCCCAGGCCGCCGGCGGCATCCGCAGCCGATCCGCGAGCCACGAGCCCCCCGCGCCGCCGCCGACCAGGACGTTCTTCCGGTCCCTCTCCGTCGGCGGGCGCAAGAACCGAACGGCCCGGCAGCTGTCGTCCTCCCCTCCTCCTCCGCCGCCGCCGGCAGTGGCACCCGCCTCTTCAGCGGCAACGTCGTCCGGCTCCACCACGTAATCGCGCCATTTTCTTTCTTTTCTTTTTTACAGTTTTACCTGATTTTTTTGGCTAAACAACTCTGTGCATAAACATTTTTATTTTATCAATTAATCCTTCGCTGTAGGAGAGTAGGGCTTAGTGTTAGTAGTAATCACCACCACGTACGGATAATTAGTTCTAGTGGCCCGCGCTGCTGGTTTGTGCTTGGCGCCATCACTACGCACGGCTGGTTGGTTGGTTGTGACGAACGACGTGGCCCGTTCGGTTTTGGCAGACCCATCGCTTTGGACGAGTGATCCAACGCCAACAGGAACATATTCGCCATTTTCTTTTGCTTTTTTAACTAAAATAAACAAGCAAGGAGGAGCAGCATCCACGGCCCAGGACAAACGCATATGCTGAAAAGGCAAATTCTCCACGCGAGGAGATATAGGGTACTGGCACATCACCGAATTGACTGACCATTCTTTCTTCGTTTGGCTTGCTGCATTTTGGTTTCTGAAAATCATTTGGAACGAACGAACAGTTCGAGAATGCAGTGGAGTCCAATCACCGTGCGGTGCATTGCGTGGAGATCATGGCCTTCTCTTCTCTCCGGAGGACGACACCGGACATCGCCTTTTCCGCTCGTGTCCCCTTGCCGGCCACCGGAATGATTGGGAGCGCGGGGTTAGGTTGGCGGTGGAGGCCACGGCCACCCGTGGAACGTGCCGCCGCCGCGGATGGAGCCGGTAAAAGTTATACTGTAATAAAGAGCGAAGCTAATATAGTTGTGAATAGAGTAAATGATACGTGAAGAAATTTATTTTTTTAAAAAATAAAAAATTTATTTTATCTGATTATAGATCGATTCGACGATGATAAATATAGCGAGTATGTGAGAAAGGCTAAGTAAAAAAATCCGCTATGGAGCCGCTCTCTCCGGCTCAAGCTGTTGCTGGGGTTGGTGGTGTGGGGCTGCGGTGCACTGACTGACCCCGCGTCCGCGCCAGTGCGGCGCGCCTCCAACTAATCCCTGCGGCCAGTAATGATTCGGTGGCCCGCCCTGCAAATCATCCATGCCCTCGCCTCGATCGGTCGCCGGTGGTGGAGACCGCGGCTTGCCGATCTGTTCTCGACTGGTTCGACGTCCTCCGCGGCGGAACATGGACCAAAAACGCGAGCAGGACCGCGCGGCCTTGAACCTGACACGCAGCCGCGTCTCCGGCCCGGGGCGCTCACCTTTGTGTAATAAAGCCCAACAACGATCATGCCTCCTCCAGACGACGCGGAGCCCGACTCGGCTAGTAAAAAAAATTTCACCACCCGTGAAGTGCGGGGCCCTTCTCCTTCCTCTGTCAAAGGGGCCTCTGTCTGTCAAAGGGGCCCCTGCAAAAAAAAAAAACGTCGACACGGCGGGGAGCCGTTTGACGACGCGAAATCTCTGCCAAAGGGGCCCTGCAAAAAAAATGTCGACACGGCGGGTAGCCGTTGACGACGCGAAATCGACGACGCGCAGATTGCCCCGTATGACGGGGGCCGTGAAAGAATCCGCGGCACCGACTCGGCCCGGCCTGACACCTGTGGAACGGACTGGTACTGGTACACCTCGCTCGACGCTTCGTCCTCCTCCGGCGTCTCGGTGACACCGACGGCGTACTTGCCCGTGGACTAGTACAGTGGTTGTTGGCACAAAATTTATTCCGTATGGAAACAACGGAGTCAACACCTACAGTAGAAACAGCCGCGATGCAGCGGAGAAATACAGGGCGTGTATGAACAAACAGCTTTTTCGTTGACATTATGAACTTCCTTGCTTTGCTATAGAAATAGATGTATGCATATCCGGTCCAGACATTTCCCGGTACTTCTTTAGAGCACCTCCAACCGATTGTTAGGATCGATCACTCACAGATAAGTGTTTATCACAAACACTTAATCTTCTTTTGGTTGGAAATCACTTCCTCTCTCTCTCTCGGCAATGTATTTTTCACAAATACACACCTATGAAAGCTTCTGATGGACACACACGTACACAAAATGAGTCAATGATTTTGGTCGATTGCCACACAGCAGCACCATCGTTTTCTATTATTTATAGACTCTTAAACATGCAAAGGATAGTAACTGGTCACTGCCGCCACTAACACCACGTCTAAACAGACTCATACCATGCACCGGTCATGCAAGTCATAACCTATTTTCTAGCTAACTAACCCACTTCATAGCCTTACAACTGGCCGCACAACACAATAACGTTGGCCACTTCTTGCATGTAGTCTGCTGCCACTCCAAGCACTTCGCGTGCATGCACAGCTAGACTTTGGTCATAAAGCTTGGTCACGAAGTCTGTTGGCTCCATTGCTTTGCCGCCGCAACGTCCGCATCGCACGGCACGTCGCTTGTCCTTGAGCCAATAGTTGTGCCAGCGCTATGTACGTATCTCGCGTACACATTTCCTAATTGCAAGTGACCTGCACTAATTTAACTAAATGCAAGACGAAATTTAAACATGCGGATATATGAATCAAGATTAGTTCCAACACCGATTCATCAAATTTGCTCCTCTATTTCTTCAAGTAGGGAGTTGAACAGTCAGATTTTATTCTCTATTTATCATTGAACTCCAACCGATTCCTCAAAATCGTTCTCCAAAGAGTAGGACCCGCATGTCAATCAAATAATTGTAATAGAGATTGCTGGGTACAGAATGGAGGAGCTCTAAAAGTAGAGAACTATCATGAGCATATGAAGAATGGTACAGTGATAGAGAACAAGATAAAGCACCGGTTGGAGTAATTTTTATCCTGTATACTTCAAATAAGAGGATAGAGAAGCATATAAAGCATCGGTTGGAGATGCTCTTATAGGGGGAATTAGTTTACATCATGAAATAATCTTTTGTATGGATTAACTAATTCGCATGATGACTAATACCGTAACATTCTGAGGCTTCTTTTGGAAACCAGAAATTTCACAAGATTCTCACAAAAATTTCACAGAAATCAGTTCAATTTTATATAAAAAATATAAAAAATAAAAAAAAATTCTCGCATTAAAAAAAGCCTGATAAGATAGTCTCCTAGTAGTATTTGACTTGCGGATGCGAGCTGCTGAACCGGAACATAGATGGACAGAAGAGAGAAGCATTCTGGTCACACTCAATTCCAAGGGCCCATGTCGTGGTTTCGGCCCGCTAAATATGAGCCCGGTGTCCAATAAAATTTATGAGCCATTTGGAACACAGAATTTTTTTTAATTCTTATAAAATTTCTAGATTCAAAAATGTTTAAAACATACTCATATGTTTATGAGTCTAAGATAGTGCCATTAGCTTTTACTTTGACACCGAACTGAAGTTCAGAACGATCCTCCAGTTTTGAGCAGCACTAACCAACATGGACTCGGCCTACCCAACGGTTTTCACTGTGCTGTAACCTTCCGTTCTCTTCCCTCTGTCCTCGAACAAACAGCTCAACAGGCAGCGCAACACCCGTCGCTTTCCCGGCCGCCACAGACAGAGGAGCAGCTGACGTCTTTTGCAAGTCTCGGTGCCGGGGGGAGCACGGAGGCGGCGGAGCACCATGATTGGGGGGCGGGCCACATGCGGCCTCACATGCATGATGAACTGAATCCCGCCCTAGATTCTACCACTACGACGCCGCCATCCATCGACCCAGCAGCTAGCGGGTGAGGGAAAAATCCTTCCGTCGCCATTACTGTCATCGATGGCGCGCCGCAGCCCGTAGCGCGGGTCGTCGCGGTTGGAGTACTACCCCGCGGATATCTTGCTCAGAAATCAGATTGCTGCCAGTGTTACGGCGCCGTCGCAGCCGCTACTACGGCGCAGGCAGAGGCAGATCGCTTCCGTCAGCGAGAGGGCGGACGACGAGGGCCTGGGCAACGCAACCGCGGCAGCGCGGGGTCCTTGGATTTGTCAGGAGCTCGGGATTTGGTTGTACCGTGTGACGCCATAAATCAACGTGATCGGCAGCCTTTCCGTCCTTGACGCCGAGATTCTGTCTGCCGATTTCAGAAGCTTTTTTGCCTCTACGCAATTTAAGTTGCTCTGCGGTGGAATGTCCTCCTACGTCTTAAAATAAATAAATGTTATTTTAAAACTATTCATCTTATTTTAAAAATTTATAAAAAAATATTTATTTTATTATGAAATTATTTATTATTAAAAGTATTTTTCTCTGTTTATTTTTTTATTTTTGTAAATTTTTTTAATAAAACGAATAGTATTTCAAAAAGTAAAAAAAAAAAAGTGACTTATTTTTGGGACGAGTACTCCATGCAACATAGTATTCTTTTCTTTTATGGGAGGCATCCATCTTCTCTAAAACAATGTTTCTCTGAACACAAAGTTAAATTGGTACAGAGAGAGTAGTTTATGTTCTCATATTTGAAATCAATAACGTGTATTGTTCTTTTTTTAATGTTCCAGATCAATCTGCGGTGAAGTTTGAAATTAACCTCCGTGTTGGATAAGAGATGAAGATCTGTTTAAAACGGAGAATTTTTTCTTATTTTTCTTCCTGCATTTTTTTTCTATAAATTTAAACTTGTTCTTTTAAAATTTTTATAAAATTTATGTGAAAATTCTGAGTTCAAAATGAGGCCAAATAGAAGAGTTTGCCAGGGCTTTCATGGAGATCAAAGCCACTCCATTAATTCCAAGATTTAATAGCAGGAAAACAAAAAGAGGGGGACAATAGCCCAACCTTTTTAAGCTCTGACGAAGCTACTCTATACACAGGGTGCTCAAGAACTCGTCTGGCCAAAGTAACCTCGAGTTCATCCTGGCACGGCTAGTGCTTCCTCTACTACTGTGGTACTCCTCACTGACAGCTGAAGGAACAGAGCAAGGAAAGAGAAGGGGAGCCATTCGTATACGGCTAGTAAGAGGTCTCCATAACGAAGTTGGAGTCGAGCAGCTCTTCGATCATCTGGTCCACGTACTGCTCCTCGAGGAACACGCCTTCGCCGCCGCTCCACCTCGGCCCTGCCGCCGACGGCGCCGGAGCGATGCCCATGCTGGCACTGCCCGCGGGCATCGCTGCGCGCGGGAGCACGGCGGGCGCCGTCGTCATGCAGGCGTCGGCCTTGTCGCCGCGCGCCTGCTGCACGGCCTGCACGGACGCGAGGTTGAAGCGGTGGAGCTTGGCGACGAGCGCGGGGGAGAGGAACGACAACGCCGCGTCGCCGGAAGGGAAGTTGGTGCGCACGCGCGGGCCGCACATGATGCGCGCCGCCTCGTCGTACGCGCGCGCCGCGTCTTCGGCCGTCTCGAAGGTGCCCAGCCATATTCGAGTCTTCCTGCAACCAGTAAGGAATCCGCCACGGTCAGGGTCAGGTCAGGCGTCACGCGGCCAAGGGCGGACTGCTCGGGACAAATAGGAGCGCCATGGTTATAGAGTAGCTGCGTACAGGAGCGGGTGGCGGATCTCGGAGACCCAGGAGCCCCAGTGGCGCTGCCGGACGCCGCGATACCGTTGCTGCGACCGCGCCATTGGAGACGAGACGACGAGTGCTCCCTTGCTCGCTCAGAGTAAGCGGCTAAGCTCTGCTCAGCTAGCTACACTCCTGCTTGAGCCTCGCGCCGTGAGAGCCCGAAATCGAGAGGGACAGGAGAGTGCCGAGGAAGTCGAGAGCAGGGCAGTGCGTGAGCTATGTTTGGGCACGCTCTTAAATAGAGCGAAGAATTAAGAGGGAAATGGCCGTGACGGTTTCATTTTGCGGCTTATTCGAAGAGGCAGGACGCTTCCGAGTGGGCCACCTTTATTCTCTCTGCCTCCTGGGGCACTAGCCGGCCGGCCGCAAAGCAATGTCGAACGAGGAACACTGATGAGCGAGCAAGAGGTAGGAGCGAGGTCCCCTACACCATCGTCCCAAGCTCATCCTCTCTGCTCCCTTACCAACGCTATAATGATAGTTAAATTGGAGTGAAGGGAGTAAAATTATCAAAAATATCTTTCGACTCAATATATCCTTTTTACCCTCAACTAGAAAACGACTTTCGAGATATATTATAATGCTAGGAGTTAATAACGGTTTATTTATTTGATGAAATTTGACAGTTAAAAATAAAGAATTATTTAGTAAAAAATATTGAAATAATGGATTCGATAAAAAAACTAGTATGCTCAGTACTAATTTTTTAAAATTAGTGGCTGAGATTAATAAAAAATTCAGAGCTACCTCTCAAGCGTGTAAATCTCTCCGGTTTTCATCTCCAATGAACCCCGTATTCTTTTCTCTGTATCTCTATCTAAGAGTTCTCCTATTTAATTTTGGAGATGCCCTTGATACCACTTCATGCATCACCCTATTGAATTCAGATGGAGCACCCAATTGCGGAAACGAATCGTCTGCTGCATTGTCTCTCCCTGCACGTCGCTGATGTGTGGGTCAAGCTCAAGCACGAGCGCGGCCTTCCCCCAATTGCAATATCCGTCCAAGCGATGCTGAAGTCACCGTTCATTGGGCTGCTACATCGTAGCCATTCCTGTCGCATTGGGAAAACCTGCCGCTGCTGCCTTGGGAAGGTCAGATCCAAGCACGAGGACAAAACGGCCATGCAAAATGGAGTACTCACACTCCAAAAATTCAAGCGCACGCTGCATGCTGAGGACATGCTCGCCCGTCGCCGCATCTGTATGTACTGTAGCTGCAATTCCGCATGCATGGTGCTGGTACGCATGCCATCCACGGGTCTCCGTGGGATGCACCGTGTCCTTCTCGCGATCTTCGTTCGTCCCATCCCTATCTCGGACACTAGCGTCGTCGTCGTCGTCGGTGCGCTGTCAGGCGATTGGGGCTCTAGCTCTGCACTTGGCTGCCTAACCTTGGACGCCAGGATGGTCCCTGGAAATTCAGAGAGTTTCAGATCATCGCTCATGAGTCCAACGCATTTGTCCCGGGTACCAGTAGGAAAGATGAAGCGTGATGCGATGCATCGGTGATTTTTCTTCAGCAGAGTGCAGTGTCATGTTTTGGAGGGCACGCAGGAGCGAAAACAGTTGGACCATGTGGGTAAACTGCAGATAGTTCAGTCACTTGATAGGAATGAACCTCAGTCATGCTTCGGTCTGCGAATATACAGAGGAAAAAAGTTTCTAAAGACGAGCACTGTAGCAGATGGAGAAGATGCCCCCAACCCATTTTTTCTGTGCAAGCGCAGGTGTTCCTCCGTGTTGAACTGACAGCCCGCCATGGCTGGAAGCACGAGCATACAGCGCCAGCTGCGTACGGCGCTTGCGTATGCGATCCCAAACGCAAGCTCGCCGCGTCCGGCGCGTCGTGGCGGGGACGACGCTACGACTGTGATCGAATCCGCAGGGAGATCTTATCGCCGGCTTGTCCTCGCGCCTGACGTGGCGGCACGGCGGCGCGCGGGCCCAGGGCCCCTACCGGGACGACGAGAGAGACGGCCATGCCAGAGCTTCAGGGTTCTGGGTTCAGGAGCAGAGATCCCTTGGCGGATCCGGATCTTGGCCTGACCTCCCGACGATCTGAGGCCCTGTGGCTGCACAGGCACACTGCTAGCTGTTCCGCAGCGTGCGTGGCAATGTTAGTACCAGTCCCTCTGATTTTTTTTCGAGTAATCGACAGTTTTCTTTTTTTTTTTCAGAAAATCGACAGTTTTCTTCATGGAACTTCACAGGTATTCAGTGATTTTTCATTATTTTCGAACAAAGCAATACTGGATATATAAGGCGTGTTCGGATGTGCAGCTGTACAGCGGTGCTAATCATTTCTACTATAGCATGTACTTATCTTCCGCCTCAGCCGCCTCTATTAAAATCTCAAACCAACACGGCCGTACTACTCTAGAGCATTTTGTAGAACATTGCCGACGATTTTATTGCATGGGCTTCTATCAATCAATCAAACATGATCATGTCCTGTTCCTCCGGGTCTCACTCAGCCATGTGAAGATGTCTTGTTCTCTGTATGAAGGTCTTTTATGCTGTTTTTGTTTATGGTCCTCCTTCTCATTTTGTTTCTGCAATCCAAAGAATAACGAAGGCTCAGAGGACGTCCGAAGAAAAATGGTGAAGCGTCCATCTATCCTCGTCACGTACCTCATGCAGCAGCTGACAGATCGATCGCAACCCGACGATTCCGTGTGCAGGTCTCCAATGAAGTCACATCACTCTGCTCCGTTCTTCCCCCGACCTGGCCGAACGCTCGACGCATCCGCCCGTCGCCGAAAACATTTTCCGTGGTGCACAAGGCCTACTCGGTTCCTATCTCTGATATGGTTAAAAAAAAAAAAGCACGTAGCTTTCACTGGCACTGGGTACGAAAGGTTACAAGCCTTCATTTCAAATTGGTCAAATAAATCCACTCGTTTGTCGATCTGATCCTCCTATGCAGCTTCAATCATTTGCAGAGACCTATCATCAGAAGGTGGTCAAATCAAATTCTGCGGATTAAGATCCGTGTCCGATGCGGAATCCTCTCCATGCTTATCATCACGCAGCAAGGGATCCTGTCATCCTGATAAGTTGGTAGCTCTACCAGTCTCAGCACACAGCGAACACCAGTCTGGGCTGTCCGATGTCAATGTTCTCGAGAGACAGAATTATGCGCGTCCATGTGTTCGCCTAACACGCGGACGAAATCTAATCGCGAGCTAATGCTCGTACGCGGTATACGTGTACTCCTCCCGTAGCTCGGAACGGAGCCCGTGTATTCGCACGTGCACTGATTGAGAAGGTCATTGCCGCGTGTCGCCCAACGGAAAGCGGAGGGCATCTCCACGTGTCCGCGCCCGACGCCATGTGGCCTCGATCTTGGTGTCTGGCCAATTGCAGGACGATGAGATTGGCCGATCCATTGGGATCCTGCCTGGAGATGTCGAGGCCCTTTGCCGATGCGTCCTAGTAAGCAGATCGAGTCGTAAGATACGAACTCCTTCGAGAGGCGATCTCCCATGTCTCCTTGGTCATCTACGCCACGTGGCCACGAACATTAACTTTTCTCTTCTCCACCAAAGTACCAAACGTTCGACTGGTTTGTTAAGTTGCACGGGAAATCCGAGTCACTATGATCTTCATCTAATGGAGATGCCAGTACTTACCCAATTGGGAATGAGAGAGAAGCTCGGTTATTATAAGGCAAATATTTTCCATCAGACAACAGGGACCGTAAGGCCATCAAAGCCCAACCCATCGGACAACAACAAGGCCATCAAAGCCTAATCATGGTTCGGGCAGATTTTCTATCAAAGCCCAATGCTACCTTTCTCTCAATCTCAGCCCACTAACTCACAAGCCCATCCAGCCCATGCCATTCTCGCTTCCCCATATAACCCTAGCAGCTGCCACAGCAACCATTTCTCCGATCGCAGGGTTTCCTCGCGCCGCCGCCGCCGCCTTCTCCGTCGTCTCCGCCGCCGCAACCATGGTACGTGCCTCCATCCTGTTTGCTCACGCTCCCGACTCCGTGGGATCCTCTTTTCACGCCTCTCTGACCCGGTTCTTCTTTGCCTGGTTCGCCTGCTCTCCCCGCGCAGCCGTCGCACAAGACGTTCCGGATCAAGATGAAGCTGGCGAAGAAGCAGCGCCAGAACCGCCCCATCCCCTACTGGATCCGCATGCGCACGGACAACAAGATCAGGTTCGTATCCGTGGATCCCTTCTCTGGTCACCCTGAGCGTTCTCGCGAGTTCACGGTTTCCAAATTTTTTTGGTTTCTGACTGGGGTTGTTGTTCGTGCGTCAGGTACAACGCGAAGCGCAGGCATTGGCGCCGCACCAAGCTCGGGTTCTAAGTGGGGGGAGATGTGCGGGCGTCGACGGCTTGGGGGAGGCAGCTGGGATGTTCGAGCCGGCACTGGTTCCAATCCAAGTCCCCCCTAGCTAGGATGCTCTTGTTAAGATTTTGCTTGTGGTGAAGAGATTTATCGAGTTGTTTGTAGCGTACCCAGAATATCATGTTTGGCTTATCTTTTGAAGAACAACCTTTGTTATGCTAAAGTTTTCTTGACCTGCTGTGTCTATTTGAGTTTATCGCGACCCGAACCTGTTGCCAATTTGGTATCATGATTTCTTTGTGTGCGCGATCTAGTCCATTCCTTCGAGTGTCATGTTCTGCTGATTGCGTAAGAATTACCCATATATTTTGCTGAAATGTGAATAAATCAGTTGGTCTAGACCAAATCACTTTGGTGTCATTATTTGTATTGTTTCGGACAAGGGTGGCCTACTGATAATTTGGTAGGATAATAAGCGATTAGTTTATTTAAAAATTTGAGGATCTGGGTTCGTCTTTGTTTCTGTAAAGTGAACTGCTGTATGCTTGTGCCAGACTTCCACTCCTTACCAATGCCTTTACGTCCTTGTGTTTCTGCCTAAATGAGAGTTATCTTGCTCTGCACTGGTTGACTTTTTTCTCATGTGACTTAAATAGTGCTGACCATATGATTTAAAGTTTCATTGCTATCAGAAGTTTATAACATTAGGAATGTTTTTTTTTTTGTATAACATTTGGAATGTTTGGTTGCTGTTTTGTTCTTTTACAGCAGAATTTGTACCTTGTAGGTTTGTAGCATGTAGCAGACTCTAGTGCTAATCTGGAGTTACTTGTGGTTAAGTATCGGCTACAATCCTGTAAGAATGTGCTAGCCAAAATGTAGTAATCATCTTCACGTCTTCGTTATATGCCGCTTTAGCTGTATTTCTCACCACTGTCATTGTGAATGCTGGAAGATCAGCAAGTCCTCTAAGTTGAAGTGCTTCTTGGTGGAAAGATTGCTTGATTTTGTTGTGCTTGTTTAACAAAAGTATTGGTTGAACTATATAAGCCTGGTGCTTCATCTTTTTGGACCTAGTAGGTGGATTCAATTTTGTTGCGATTGCCTTGAATAAACAGCATTACTCTAAAATTTTACGGTGACTGGCTTATATGATGCCATGGATCGGCAAGGCCTCATGGTGTACCTCCTTGTCATAGTTGAACTATATGTTCTACTGAATGCACATTGGTTCTATCTATATTCGGTTCAAAATTTTAAAACTAAACCTCCTTTTGGAATATACAATTTTCTGGATCCTATTTTATTTTGAGTACACCCTGCTTTGCGAGCTCACGACCGGGGAAGCACTAGGTTTAAGTATATCTTTCATCTTGCACCAGGTTTTAAGAATTATCACTTTGCACCACTTTTTAATAATGATTGTTAGGAAGTGAGACTAGCTCACATGAAATGCTGAATTACAATAAAACATATTAAATTAAAAGTTGGGTTTTAAAATTCCATTTCGGTACTTGATAAAAGTGACTAATGCACCACCAAAAATCCAACTTCTCTTGCTATGTCACCAACTTGATTGAAACAATTGCTTAGAAACAAAACTAAGTAAAATCCAGCTACATAATGAAAATTCTTTACCATTTTACATGTTCAAATTTTCTATTTTTTGGATGTTATGTGAAGTAATCATGATCAATGCTAAAAGGTGGTGCAAAGTGAAAATTCTTTCACTAGAACCTTGTGTAAGATGAAAAATTAGCTAAAAGCTGGTGTAATGTGAGAATATGGTTACAAAACATAGTGGTTTGTGCAATTTACTCAAATATTTACTCGGTAACATTATGCCCGACATGAAGTTTTGTGCTTCCGCATAGGGTAAATTCTTTATTAGCCATCAAAAAATTCCTAGTTTTTTATCAATCACTCAAATTTTTGAATTTCCTTATCAACCACTCAAATTTTTGAATTTCCTTATCAACCACTCAAATTTTTGAATTTCTTTATCAACCACTAATGTTAACTTTCTTTTTAACTTTCTTTTTTTATTGGCTACTCCTATATATTTAGAGCTTTGAAAAAGACATTTTTACCCTTCTTTTAATTTTTCTTAAATTTTATCATTACTCATTTTAGTGAATGTTTTTTGGTTTTGATGCATCTAAAATTTCACAAAATTTTTTTTTACTTACAATTCAAATTTTAAAATTTAATTTGAACCATTTTATTTCCTTTTAAGCTCGTAGGCCATAATGTAAATTTGTAAGATAAAATTGATTCTTATAACATTCATTATAATGAGTAATAAAAAAACTCAGTAAAAAAATGATTGAGGGGTAAATAAGTCTTTTTCAAGCCTTTAAATATATAAAAATGACGAATAAAAAAAATAATATTAGTGGTTGATAAAGAAATTCAAAATTTTTAAGTGACTAATAAAGAATCAAAAGTTTTTTCCGATGGTTAATAAAGAATTTACCCTGCCGCATATGGTCGAACATGTCGTGAGCTCGCAACGCATTGCTCCCGCGGTCGCTTGAAACAATGCGTAGCCCCATGCAGAAGCAAAGCTCACGAAGCAGAGGCTGCCCAAGAAGGTCGGGCAGCCAGGAACTCTGCGACCGCGGCCGGCGCCTTATAAGACGTTTTGCGCCCGTGTTAGGCAACGCCGTCTTCTTCCATCGTCAACGGAGAGAGAGAGGCAGGCAGCGCGTGCCCCGCCTCCGGCCCCTCCGTGCGCCCAGAAGACCACCTCCCCTCCGCCGGCGTGGCGAGCCGGCCGGCAACCACCCTCCTGACAAGAAGCTTGCCAAGGAATAAAAAGAAGAAAGTTTTCACCAAGGAATAAGCTACCATGGCGTCCGTCTCCCCTGAGGATGTCTACAATGAGGCCGCCGATCTGGTAAGACAGCGTGTGCATCAGTATTCCATGTTGGCCGTTGCCATGGATGGATGCGAGAGGGCATTTCGTTTTGCAGTCGAAAGTCCCGGTGGAGGAGGTGTTCAAGACGCTGAAATGCGACCGGAAGGGGCTGTCGAGCGCGGAGGTGGAGAGCCGCCTCAGGACGTTCGGCCCCAACAAGCTGGAGGAGAAGAAGGAGAGCAAGCTTCTCAAGTTCCTCGGCTTCATGTGGAACCCGCTGTCGTGGGTCATGGAGATGGCGGCCATCATGGCCATCGCGCTCGCCAACGGCGGCGGCAGGCCGCCCGACTGGCAGGACTTCGTCGGTATCGTTTCCCTGCTCATCATCAACTCCACCATCAGCTACATTGAGGAGGCCAACGCCGGGGACGCCGCCGCCGCGCTCATGGCGGGGCTGGCGCCCAGGACCAAGGTCCTCAGGGACGGCAGGTGGGAGGAGCAGGAGGCGTCCATCCTCGTGCCCGGTGACATCATCAGCATCAAGCTCGGGGACATCGTCCCCGCCGACGCGCGGCTGCTCGAGGGCGACCCGCTCAAGATCGACCAGTCGGCGCTCACCGGCGAGTCGCTGCCGGTGAACAAGCACCCTGGGCAGGAGGTGTTCTCCGGCTCCACGGTGAAGCAGGGCGAGATCGAGGCCGTCGTGATCGCCACCGGCGTGCACACGTTCTTCGGCAAGGCGGCGCACCTCGTCGACAGCACCAACAACGTTGGCCACTTCCAGCAGGTGCTCACGACCATCGGCAACTTCTGCATCATCTCCATCGCCGCCGGCATGCTGGTCGAGATCGTCGTCATGTTCCCGATCCAGCACCGCGCGTACCGCGACGGCATCGACAACCTCCTCGTGCTGCTCATCGGCGGGATCCCGATCGCCATGCCCACCGTGCTCTCGGTCACCATGGCCATCGGCTCCCACCGCCTGTCGCAGCAGGGGGCCATCACCAAGCGCATGACCGCCATCGAGGAGATGGCTGGCATGGACATCCTCTGCAGCGACAAGACCGGCACCCTCACCCTCAACAAGCTCACCGTGGACAAGTCCCTCATCGAGGTGTCCTCCAAGGGCGTCGACAAGGACATGGTGCTGCTCTATGCCGCGAGGGCGTCTCGCGTCGAGAACCAGGACGCCATTGACAACTGCATCGTCAACATGCTCGCCGACCCCAAGGAGGCCCGCGCTGGCATCCAGGAAGTCCACTTCCTTCCCTTCAACCCGGTGGAGAAGCGCACGGCCATCACCTACATCGACGGCAACGGCGACTGGCACAGGGTCAGCAAGGGCGCTCCCGAGCAGATCATCGAGCTCTGCAAAATGGGCGCCGAAGCCGAGAAGAAGGTCCATTCGCTCATCGACGGGTACGCCGACCGCGGCCTCCGGTCCCTTGGAGTGTCGTACCAGCAGGTACCAGAGAAGAACAAGGACAGCGACGGCGACCCGTGGCAGCTCATCGGCCTCCTGCCGCTGTTCGACCCACCGAGGCACGACAGCGCTGAGACCATCCGCCGCGCGCTCCACCTGGGTGTGAACGTGAAGATGATCACCGGTGACCAGCTCGCCATCGGGAAGGAGACCGGGCGACGGCTCGGCATGGGCACCAACATGTACCCG
Organism: Zoysia matrella; assembly: GCA_001602295.1. Lineage (NCBI taxonomy): Eukaryota > Viridiplantae > Streptophyta > Magnoliopsida > Poales > Poaceae > Zoysia > Zoysia matrella. Next base: position 18 of record BCLG01005205.1, on the reverse strand, counting down.
TCCAGCACCCTCCTCGGC
>BCLG01005204.1:12295-28641 GCA_001602295.1 Zoysia matrella | reverse complement strand
TTCAAACTGAAAATGTAGTTGAAAAGCAGAAAACAAATGTAACCTTCCACAAGGAGTAATTAGGGGTCTAGAACCAATAAAGAAATTGAAAAAAAGGATAATGAAATGCTTGATATAAGCTGCCTACTAGCCTAGCACAACTGCATGTCAGAAAATTCTATATCTGCATGTCAATTTGTTAGAGATATATTTCTGTCGGTAATAAATAGACCCCTAATTAGTCCTTGTACAAGAATCGACCTTCGATTATTTCTGTCGGCAAACAAAGATCTCAAAGGTTATACAGGCGCTAACAATTTCAGAATTCAAATGCATATTATTGCAAATCAGAGAGAAACATCACTGGATGCAAACACAGTATCAACCATACTTTAACTTCTTACTATTAGAAGCCCAGTGATGATACAGTTAAAATAAAACCAGGCATAACTACATCTTCACTAGAGATGATACCACTATCAGTCAAATTTATATGAAGTGCATGTACATGAAAAAATGTATTTTTTCCACACAAGTCAAGATAGTATTTATATTGCCAAGAAAAATCAGGTAAAAGTCTCAGCAACAAAGGTTTATGCAAAGCTGTTTGTGGAGGTGTTTCAACATTTTCTGCGCAATAATCAAAGAGCATGAATATCTGCGCCTAAGAACCGGAGGTAGTAAAATGCTTTGACCTGTGTCGCGCAGGAAATTCCTAAGGAAACAGTACAAACTACAAAGAGTTTGTGACCAAACTGGGGACACCAATATTTTACAAACGGACTGCTATACTGTGATAAAATCTAGAACAATCAAACAATCACCAAGTACATTCTATGCCGCAGTGGGGACAATGAGCAATCCAGCTGATATTGCAAACTAACCAGGTTAAACATTCAAGCATTCAGAATGAAGTGCACCAGCTTATTAGAATAATCGGCCAAACAACTGCAAATTTCTGCCGGCCGTAAGGAAACTTCATACAAAGCAGGTAAAAGCAAAGCAGCAATCAAACCAACCTCGAATTGCTCCAAGTTAGAATATACCCCCTTATCAAGTTTCTTCCTTATTGTCGAAAAATCCATCGGATGCTTGATAATATCATGATAGTCAGGCAGCTGGTCATAAAGACATATGAACCCGTAAATCAATCAGATTCTGAAGAACTAAACTGAAAAAACAAGCATTCATAACGTTATCAGAAGTCTTTTCGACTAACTAAAACACATACCTCCTCAGGATCCACAGGCTCCGAGAATACACCATAGGTATCCTTTCTGCAAGAAACAGGAGACACAAAGAGTAGAAGTCTTGTAGATGTCAATGAATGAAACAAGAGAGAACGAGCGGGAAGCACAGCATTTTACTTCTGCAGCCTGTCAAGGACGAAGAGCAACAACTTTTTGTTTGGCAGAGGTGTTGTGGGCCCAGAATCTGACGGCTCTGTCAGATGAAAACAAATTCCACCCACGAGCACAGCAGCAATCAAAGGAAAGAGCATTAATCAAACATGAGAAATTGGAATGCATCCAACCCTATAAGAATTAAAAATGACACATTCGTGCACATTTGGCAAGCTTCTTTTTTCTTCTTAAAAAAATCTATTCTGAAGAGTAAATGCCACAGAGCATGAAGTGCCAACCTTGACTCCCATCCGTCGCTTTCCTGTTCTTTTCTCCCTGCGGCCACAGCAGCAACAGAAGATAAAGGAGAATTAAAAACAGGACATCAAAAATAATTTTTTTTAACAAGAATCGAAAACCCAGGAGTAGAAAAATAAAAAGCACCACGGAAAGTGGGGCTTTCGCGTCTACCAGGCCATTTACCCCGCCCAGATCTAACAGGGCGCGAAATGGATAACGAAATTTGGCGCGAGAAGCGACACCCCGAAAAGGTCAGGCTCCTTTAAAAGCTTGGAACTGGGGTGTCTAAAAAAATTGCGCCAATTATTGCAACGGCAAGCCGATGTGCAGCGCAGGGTTTATAGGTTTATCTCGCAAATGATTGGGTGCGCTGAAGTCTGGGCAGAAATCCGAGTTGATCACTGGCGCCACAGAGGTGAAAAAATAAAAAAAAACGCGAGCTTTTCATGCCAAAAATAGCAAAGAAATTTCTTCAGGCGGCGCGCGGCCGCGCAGATCCGAACGCGGCCCGAGGCCAGGTACGCCCAATTAGGCAAATTCCGTGCGGATTCGAGCGAATTGGTGCGGATTCAAGGCGGATCGGGGATGGGGAGATTGTGGGGGGGGGGGGGGGGGGGGGGGGGGGGGGGGGGGGGGGGGGGGGGGGGGGGGGGGGGGGGGGGGGGGGGGGGGGGGGGGGGGGGTGGTGGAGGAGGCAAGGCGCCCACCTTGCCCAATTCGTCAACTAGGCCGTTCACGAGGCGCAGCTTCTTCTCGCGGCGGCCGTGGGCCGGCCCGTCGGAGTCGTCGGCGGAGCTGGGGTTGCGTCGGGTGGAGGGGCGGCGCTGCGCGGGCGCCTCCTGGAGCATCTCGAGGCGGAGGCTGCGCTTCTGGAGTTCGAGCAGTGACGGACGGCCCTTCTTCTTCCGCTTGCGCGGCGGAGGCGCCGACATCGCCGGACGCCGCGCGGGCTGCTGCTGCTTGCCCATTGCGCGCCCCGGCGAGCGAGCTGTACGCAGCCCGCTGTTTTCCTTGTCTTTTCTTTTTTTTTTCTTTTGCGCTCTTCTTTTGTGCGGGGGTCGCTGTGGGCTGGCTTGCGTGCGGCGCGCGGATCCTCTCTGCTGAGGCAGTTGCCACCGACGCATGGGGCTTTCGTGTGTGTCTCACGTGTAATGGACTATTCCACTGGAAATCGACTGTTGAGGATAACGGGCGTAGCGCATAAAGTGTGAAGGGTAAGTGTTATGTGAATATATCACTGTTGTCACTGCCGCAAGAGGCACACGTGTCATCTACCTATATGCATATCATTTGAGTAGTTGATTACGAGAAATCCTAATCTATAGGTACGGTGGGTATATTTTTCATGTGTTGTTTTTTTTCACACTCTTAGGTTTTTTTTTGTTTGAGCAGAAGCTTTTGATCTTTTAAAAAAGTTAGTAGGTGACTAGTTGAAAAACTGGCTGGTGAAATTTAGATGTTGACTTTTATAATATACATTTAATTTTTTTTCACACCAAAAGACCTCAAAAGCAGCTCTCAGTGAGTTTTTCGGCTTTTAGTTCATTTCTGCAAAAATTAATTTTTCAGCATTTTAAAAACGACTTTTTTAAAACATTGATTATTTCAGCTTCTCAGTTTTCAGCTTTTCGACGAAAAAGCTAAACAAAGAGGCTCATAGCATGTGAGGAAAGCACGCATGTACAGCCACTTGTGTGCCCAACGCATGAACAATATATGTGATCTGTTGCGCTGACCACAAGAATTAAGAACATAGTAACGGTGATATACGAATGAAAGTTCGAATTCAAGGTGGATCAAGGACGAGAAGCTTGGGGGAAGGGATTCAGGATCGGCTGACTTTCACATTTTACTGCACGGTTTTGCAGTAGACTGCATCGCCGTTGGTTTTCGTCCAATATCGATCAATGGTCTTGCATGCTCTAGCTTTTATTACATTTCATGGAAATTACTTACTGTTAGCGCTGCCAGGTCTAATATTGTCCAACTTGATTTACGTAAGTAAACTTAAATACAAAATCATTATTAAAAATTAGTATAATTATTGACACCCAAAAATTGATTCTACTGGATTGTTCGGCACAATGTCGGAGTCTCTGACAAACTCTCTCGAATTTGGACATTTTGCCCACCGGACCCGGACTACTGTTCGGTGAGTCGCCAGACTATCGAGTAAGCTTTCTCGGGTTCAGGTGTGTTTGCGCACCGGACTGTCTGACATAGTACCGGAGTCTCCGATGATCGGAGTGTCCGATAAGTTGCCAGAGTATCCAGCAAACCCTCTCGGGTTCGACCATTTACACACTGAACCATCCGACAAGTTGCCGGACTGTCCGGCAAGCCCTCTCAGGTTTCAAAGTTTTACACGACGCAGTATCCAACACAGTATCGGAGTGTTCAGCACTGTGTCGAACTGTCCGATGAAGTCGATTTCGATTGTTTTAAAAACAAATTACATTTCTAAATTGTAGGATCTGAAACGTCTTAGGCAATGCCAACTCACCTCTATAAAAAAAAAGCCCTCAGGCCGATTGAAGGGCATCCCAATCGTCTCTATTAGAATAACCGACAAGTCGATTTCGATTGTTTTAAAAACAAATTTTTGTGTTTAGTTCTAAAATGACTTATAAATTGGGATGGAGGGAGTATTTATTTTGTTGTGAATATTTTTATCACTAGAAATATTTTAAACACAATATACTTGTTTTTTTATATTTGTACAAAAAATTTTAATAAGCCAAAGAGTCAAAAGTAATGTTAAAATTAAAAACAATAACACCTATTTTGAGATAGAAAAAAATTATTGTTAACGTCAAAAACAGTTCAGGTCAATGCATCACGTCGCACATCCGTATGGGGAATATTGAGGTCGCCTTGACAAAAATCAGCACGAGCACTAAAAAACCTACCTCGAGAGGGACCCGTCAGAGAAGGATCTTTTTAGAGCTAGATCTGGACTCGATCAGGCCAGTCGGATCGCACTCACACATTGCTGGGACGGGAGAAGAACAGAATTGGAGTCGAGTAAAGAGGTTAGGGTTGGAGAGGTAAAAATGTAAAGCAAGTAAATAGAAATGTAATTTGTTTTTAAAACAATCGAAATCGACTTGCCGAACAGTTTGACCTGAGGCTTTTTTTATATTGTTTAAAATATTTTTAGTGATAAAAATATTCACAACAAAATAAATACTCCCTCCATCCCAATTTATAAGTCATTTTAGAACTACACACAAAAATTAAGCAATGTCGGAAATGTGGAATATACTGAAAATTAGGAGAAAAGGTAGATATGGAGAAATATTAGGAAAAAAATTGCATCAAAAAGTAAGAATGATTTATAATTTTGAAAAACTGGAAGAAGTTTAGAATTACTTTATAATGGGCAGAAGAAGTAATAGTTTCAAAATGAAAATGTGAAATTTATGTGTAATTCTTGTGAAATTCCTACTTTCCAAAGGGGTATGTGAAATTCCTATGTTCCAAAGGATTTTATATTAATTTGAAATAATAATTTTCTATTTTAATTTACTAGCATATATCTAGTTGCACAATATTAAACCTGCAGCGCTACCAGAAAGTAATTTCCGTGGAATGTAATAAAAGCTGGAGCATGCAAGACCATTGATCAACGTTGGACAAAAACCAACGGCGATGCAGTCTACTGCAACAACGTGCATTAAAATGCTGAAAGTCAGCAGATCCCAATTCATCAATAGGCCCATCAGGAGGCGGAGCTTCTTCTCACGGCGGTTGTGAACCATCCGTTAGAGTCATCGGCAAAGACGAGTTTGCGTGGGGTGCAGGGGTGGCACTGTGTAGGCACCTCTTGGAGCATCTCGAGACGGAGGCTGCGCTTCTGGAGGTCGAGCACCTACTTCTTCCGCTTGCACGGTGGAGTCGCCAATATCACTGGATGCCGCGTGGGTGGTTGCTGGTTGGATCTCGAGTGAGCTGTACGCGCCCACTGTTTTCCCTTCTTTTCTTTTCTTTTTTTTTTCCTTTTGTGCACTCTTTTTGTGCGGGGCGTCTTTGTGTGTGCTTGGCTTGCATGCCGTGTGCGGATCCTCTGCCGAGGCAGTTGCCACACATGCATGGGCGACGATCTGTGTGTGTCTCGCGCGTAGGTGACCATTGAAGATCACGCGTGTGAGATCTCTAACTTCATGACTTTGAAGTTACGTTGGCTGACATGTACTGGGACAAGTCCTAAAGATAGGTGATCATGATTCCATGCGTGAGGGGTAGGTGCGGTGTGAACATGTTTGACTGTTGTATCTAGCCTATATAAATGATCATGGATTACCAAGGAATCATAATCTATTAGCACGGTGGGTATAATTTTTGTGTGTTTTTCCTTTCTTTTTTTCATCCACTCTTGGCAAGCGAGGAAAACTGTGTACACGGTGCAAGACTGAAGAACTGTTTGCATGTCTGGCGCATGAGCCATGTGTGCGGATCTACTGCAGAGCCCATATAAATTAAGAACGTGGTGATTGTGATATATGAATCAAACTTGGATTCAAGGTGGATCAGGGACGGGGAGCTTGGGGTGGGGTGGAGGAGGCAAGGGGCCAACCTTGCCCAACTTGTGGACAAGGTTCATCACGAGGCGAAGCTTATCCTCGTGGCGGCCGTGGCTTGGCACGTCGGAGTTCTCGGTAAAGCAACAGTTGCATCGGGTGGAGAGGGTGGCGCTGCGCAAGCATCTCATGGAGCATCTCGAGGCGGAGGTTGTGCTTATGGAGGTTGGGAAGTGAGGAGCGACCCTTCTTCCGCTTGCACGGCGGAGGCGTCGTCAACATCGCCCGATGCCACGTGGGCTGTTTATGCTGCTTGCCCATTGTGTACATGCCCCCTTGTTTTCTTTTTTTCTCTTTTTTCTTTTCTTTTGCGACCGCTTTTTGTGCTGAATGTCATTGTGGGTTTGGCTTGCGGCCCAAGCTTCGTGTGTGGCTCGCGCGTCGGTAACGACTTCATTAGCTATCAACTGTCGAGGATCATGCGTGTTAGGTGTCAGACGTAAGGGGTGAGTGCGGGGTGCACTCGACTGCTGTCGCTACCACAAAGGACTCACACACTATTTAACCTATATGCAATGGCAATCATCTCGGCAGGTGATTGCCAAGGATCCTGATCTATCAGTGTGGTGGATGGATATACTTTCTAGTGTATTTTCCTTTTTTTTTTCATACCCTTGGCATGTGAGGAAAACACGCGAGGTGTGTGCGTGCGTTGTAAAAGTGAGGAGCCATTTGTGTGTCCGGTACATAAGCCATGTGTGTGTGTCCGGCACGTAAGTTCGGTAAGCAGGACCGAACGGCTCATGGGAAGAACTCACCTAATTGTACTGTGGTAGCACGTCGAAAACCTCTCGTTACTTGTTGCCACTTAGCAAGCGATGCACGGTCCATGCATAAAACAACTCTATTGTAGATGGCTCTAGTATACTAGATAAAGCTACCTACAGTAGCGAGTTCGCACATTTGCAGTAAAACTTGGTCAATGTTCGGGTTGGTATGCTCTCACCAGTTACTGTAGCAACAGATCTTTACCAATTTGCTTTATATCATGGAACAACTATGAATGTATCTCTACTTGATCAATTTGCTCTAGATCGTCGAACGGCTATAAACATATCTAAATTCTAGCTACAGTAACTACGCTGTATTTTGATCGCAACGAGAGAGGATTTGAGTTCCTAGGCAAAGCCGGCCTCGACTACCTTGACAAACCCAGCTTGATCCCCCTCGGAGCATCCATCCCTTGCAAAATGGCAGACAGAACAAGTTTATTTTCTTGTTTCACATTACACCAATCTATTTATTTCCTTGTTGCTACCGTAACAGTGAAACACAAACCCTCAGTCATCCATCCCTTGAGGTAGGCACTAATGGATACTATTATATGATATTTTTGGTTTACTACAAATACTTTCAATTTCTGATAGAAAATGTTTATGATATCTTACCACACTAGTGCAATGTGGGTTTCTGGAATAAAAATTCATCAGGCAAGAAATATCTAGAGTGCGGCACTGCACCGATACAAAGTAAGCCTCCAACCCGGACACACGCGAACAAGTTCTGGGCTCGTACAAGACAAATACAGACAACAATATAGAGTACAATAAAACGATCTATCTAAAACAAAATCTTTCTGGCGCAGCTGTGTTCGACAGTGTTCCCAAATATTAGGATATATAAAAACTACGAAACAAAATTCTAGGACACCGCAATAGCATACTTCAATGCAATTATGGTACTCTTTCCATTCACAAATATAAGTTATTTTAGCTCTGAAGACGAAAATTAAGGAGAATTAAAAAAAGTATGATGTGTAGAAAACAAAGAGAAAAGAGAGATTTATTGAGAAGAGAGAAAGTATGTTGAAAAGAGAAAAAAATATACTGAGAAGTGAAAATGACATATAGTGAGGAGCAAAATTTGAATACTAAAATAACTTATAATTGTGAACGGAGGAAGTAAAAATGAAGAAGGACGTTCTCATTCTAACACAAAAATCATTGAAGACAACTTATTTTCTGGACAGTGGGCATTAGTTTTGTAAAAAAAAAAAGGCAAACTATAGAACGGTCATCAACATTTATATGTTAGACACTCCGTTTGGTGTGCCCCGTGTCAAGCACGCAAGCACAAGAAATGTCTACAAAGTAGACACGAAATGAAGATAGCGATACAAAAACTATAGCACGGTCATATTTGCCCAAAAAGAAAAAAAAAGAATGTTAAGAGAAAGCTGACTACATGTAAAGGAGCTATCGACGCAGTAGTACAACACTGAATTTCTGGCACAGCAACTTGCTGACTCGAGAGGTCAAAAATAGCCATGGGAGTATTCCGACCTGCACCAAGAGGCAACAACAGATTCAGTGACTGTCAACATCTGGCGTCTATTATACCAGTATAAGATATGTCTACTAAGTACAATTAATCTTCCTAAGTAAATGCAGTGTTGCATCAACGCAACATCATGTTTAAGGCCAACTGCAGAAAACTGAACAAGTTTTCCCCATCCATCCAATGAACAATCCACTTTCATACATACAAACAAAGTCAAGTATACAGAGGAATGGGTATTTTCTTCCATCTCATGCAGTATTTTACCAAGACAGCAATACCTATATGAAATTACCATATCCATATTGATCTTCAGAACATAAAAGTTATGTACTCTTACCACAACATGGCCAGTAGCAGCATCAACACCTCTCCAGGAAAACATCTTTCCTGTAAAACATTAAAATGCCACTATTACTTTTTCATCAGATGAATCATGAATGGCCAGAAACATAGAGTAAACATTAAAAAATGGTATTGTTTTCTGATGGTGAAGGATTTTCATCCAGGGCAGATGCTAGTAGTCCACCATCCAAAAGTGCATATTCACTCGACCTCTAGTAATGCAATATTCACAGTTCAGATGATTGTTTGAATGAACGTTGTTTATTTTCAGATGACAATGAGTGAGCTAAATAATGTCAACATGGATTGCAGCCACACTAGTGAAATGCATAAGATGTTTTGTCTCCAATATTAGATGAGGATTGCCAGGAAATTGAAAGTTTTGCTCTCTAGTTTCTTTTTCCTAATAATGGCATACTTAAACATTAAAAACGGGCAGCCTAGTGCACGTAGCTCCCATTTGCGCAGGGTCCAGGGAATGGTCCAACCACTTTGGATTTTTTGTACGCAGCTATTCCTTGCTTTTCTGCAAGACGCTATTTCTAGGACTATAAAAAATTGAGCAGAGTATACAATGTAAAATGTTACACAATTTATGATAAATGAACAAACTAGTATTTCACCAAAGGAGCGGGAGCAAATAATGTGCAACGGAAATTAAAAGCCTTTAGCTAGTGGCACTGATATACCGAAGGGCTGTAGAAGATGCTGTGGAAGTTTAGTTACAGGAGATCTCCAAAACCACAGAACAAGCAAAACACAAAGTACTACCTATTTGATAAAAAAAACTGATCAGTATCTCATAAAGTACAGTACACAGGAAAACAATAAACCAAACATATCAAGTAATTGATATAGAATAACCTTAGTAACCAGCAGAAATCTCCTGTATCGATCATACAAGGCTTGCTTTTCTTTAATGTCTTTTTCCTGTACTGTAAAATAGAATAAGGTAAAAAACACTTATTAGGATAGTTCAAATGCATCACTGCAATGATTATGCTTGCAGAAGTATTGAACACTAAAAATTTACTTCTAAATAAACATCATCAATGTTATGCCATCGAATCATCTAGTAGTTACAGGAAAACAGGGCCAACTAGTCATATTTGATGCTGAATCGATGGCCAAAGAAAACATACAAGACAATGAGAGCTCAGCACTCACTTTTCGTCAGCTCTTTCTCCTTAGCAACAGCCAGCCGCTTGAGTTTTGCAGCTTGTGCAAATGTCGATGGCCTGCCAGACCCACACATTCATAAAACGTGACAAGGTACACTCAGCTTTTACAAATCATTCTGCTGTTGAAAGATAGTTAATGCCTACAAAAGCTAGCTCAGTAGTTCGAAGGATAGTTAATGCCTACGTTGACAACTGATTAGCCTCCTTCAGCAGTTGCTTGATTTCTAGCCGCAAGTTCTGCTGCTCATCACTGTGTGAGCCCCTCTAGATTACAAAGCATGTGGATGCATCAGTCATTAGAGTAAGAAACGCATGAAACAGTACAGAGATCAAGAAAACTCGATCCTGTATTTCGTAGGCTACTCCACTCCCATGGACACAGAAATTTAATCCGAAGTTTGTTAAATTCTTCAGACGGTACAGCTAACAAGGACAATAACTTCTTCGAAATTGAAGCAATAGTCACACCTCACCCCCCCCCCCCCCCCCCCCCCCCCAGGGAAGGAATTCAATTGCCCGCCTGCGGAATCAGAATTCATGGAAGATCCAAGCAGGGTACGAGACGGGTGGGAGGGGCAAGGCTCGAGGGGGTCGGCGCTGACCTTTCTAGATAGGTCGAGGTAGCTGTCTACAAGCTGCAGCGCGAAGACGAGGAGGAAGACGAAAATAGCCGCTAGGGACATGGTCGCCGGCTGGCGGCGGCGCGCGGAGAAGCCGCTCACTCCCGACAGAAGGGATTCGGTCGGATGCTCGGAGGACGGACCTCGCCCCGCGCGTTGAGAGTGGCTGCGCGACGTGCTGGTCACGACTTGGGCAGGAGGTGGCCCATTTACAACCTGCATCAGCGTCTGCTCGGCCTAACTCTACCCCGTGGGAGCCCATGTACAAATCTCCTCTCAGGCCCATTCCCAAACCTCCAAAATTCTAGGATGGAAGAGAAAATTCTCAACATACCCAGGTAAATAAATTATAGTATAAGAAAGGTAAATATATTCTTATCAAGGCAATCTTGTCATCCATTCGTACTTTTTTGCGATAAAAGATCTTTATTGATCACTCAATATCAGGATTACATTCTTGAGTAATCAAATGCTCTACACAATAACGAACCTGTGCACACCAGCTTAAGTCTGTAGTTGTAGTTGTAAGGCGTGATTTAGATTTTAATAGCCCATAATTGATGTAAAGTGGAGAGGTGGGATTAGTCTCATGTTGGTTGTGTAAGGAGGTAAAGGTCAGTTTATAACTTTTGTTGTTCCAATCATAACACCTTTGAATTAACCTTTTTTATACGAAACAAACCCGAAAGCATAAGAGAGATGCTATCCATAAATACGTGAGCCTGCTTCACGTGAGAGTTGGGCAGACGGACTTTGAACGCGGGACATTAGAGTGGTATTAGAGTAAACTTTTCGTTGTATGTGCGTGTGCGTATGTGGTTAGTCCCATGGCACAGCTCTATATCGAGAGAGAATTCTGAATGTCCGCTGCCATTAAAATATATGGTATGCTGCCGACGGCGTGAGTCCTTAAGAGAGGTGACTGTAACACCCCAGTCCAAGCCTGTAGTTGTAAGGCGTGGTTTAAGCTTTAATGGTCAATAATTAAAGTGAAATGAAGAGGTGGGATTAGTCCCACATTTGATTGTGTAGGGAGGTGAAGGTAACTCTCGTTGTTCCGACCATAGCATCTCCGAACAAGCTGCTAGGCTAGGAATCATTCCCAAGAGTATTGATTCTCGGTATGAAATAAGTCATCCCAGATTAATAACTTCATTTTTGTTCATAGAAAATTCTATTAGCATGGGAATAAAGCCCGTATTTCATCTTCTGCGGCCGGTTTCATTCCACATGGTAGGACATGCGTTTTCATTTCGGGTCATGAAAGGAGGAAATATAGAAATAAATTGAGTTTTATTTTGCACCCTAATGATTTTTTTCATAAATAAAGATTAAATTATTAACTTAAGATGACTTTATTCCATACCGAAAATCAATCCTGTTGGAAATGATTCTTAGCCTAGCAACCGAATAAGCTCTAAGAGAGCTGATATACATGAATGCGCAAGCCCGCTCCACGTGAGAGTTAGGTAGCAAACGAACTTTGGACGCGGGGCATTACATCTAGCAATAGGGTGCCAGCCTCCTTTTATATCAATCATATCCTATGGATGATCTTATGTTTCTAGGTTTTTTCAGCGCCTCAATAATGTTGATACAATCGGACTCCAGAATAGCTCAGTGAGGGCACCATTCGTTTGCAAGTCAAATACCTTCATAGCAGGCTCTGGCCTCCACTTCCTCCTCCGGAATACCATCGAACAGGACTCTCCATGATGATAGAATAACTCGGCCCTGATGATCTCGAATGATTACACCAATTCCCGCATGCCCTGGATCTTGTGAGAAAGCTACATCAACATTAATTCTAATCCATCCTTCCATTGGAGGTTGCCATTTCTCCTTTGTCTTGCCGCTTTTGCTTCTACTCATCTGATTTTGAATACGACCAGAGATATCAGCACCTTTTTGTCGGGCAGTCAACAGTGAGCTCACGTAACTCTGAAGAAAACATACTGATTCCTCTGTTGCAACTACTTTCTTTTCATGAACCACTCCATTCCTAGCATGCCAAGTTCACAACAACAGCAATATTAGATTGTATCTCTGCCCATTTAGTATGCAATCAATTATAACTTCAATGGCCATTCCGGACCATTATAGTTCATCTTTTCATCACCCGGCAGTTCCCTTTCTACCATTTCCCTGCGTAGCGCGACGGCATGGGTGCATTTTAGTAAAGCATGGAATCAGTCTCTGCTTCCTGTCCACATAATGAGCAAATGTTATCTTCTTTAAGATTGTCATCCATACATACTTTCTCACAAGGTTCAGGCTTCCTAAACGGGCAGTAAGGCGAATAGAAAAGTTCAAGAGATCATTGATTTTAGCAAACGTGACAAGACTGGGATTGGTTTTTCGGGCATCTTTGTGAATTGGCACACTAACTTATTATAAACCAAGTGTAGTCTCAATCCAATTGAGTACACAGTACCGAGCCATATATTTTTTAGATAATGGTAAACCTGGCTTTTGCTTCTCAAGAAGCTAAAGCCAATTAATTGTTACAAATTGCAGCACCTCTATCTGCTGCCCTATTTGAAAAAACAAGCATCAACCAAACAGTTTGAATAAAAAAGAAATTAAAAGTAATTTTATTACTAAATCTCGCACACACAATGATTCCTTTCCTCTCCCATGACGGCTCCCCCCCCCCGGGGGGTTCAGGCGTGAGGCCCTCAAGGCCAAGGCGAGATAGTCGCAATAAAAAAAAAGGGGCGGCCCACTTGGTCAGCGCGTCAGCACCAATGCAAGTGGATCTGACATGGCCCGTTCAGCTGCCTGGCCAGCAGCTGTGCTCCTGCAGCCACGCTGCTATTTTGTGCTGCAGCAGAACAATAGTAATCAGCACATCTATAAAAATGCCTACCAAGCACACCTTTCGTGTACTCTCAGTTAGAGGACTAAATTCAGAGGGGGTAGTAGCCAAAATTTAGATATGGTTTTAATTGTTAGATCTAAATCAACGATTCAGATTTGATGCTATGCAATGGCAAGGCAGATATGTGAATATTATTCGTACTGACGGCATGTAATCTCTGTGAGAGGTTTTTGTCAAAAAAACACAGATGGAGAAGGCAAAGGTGAGGGAAAGTTGACTGCAGGATGATCTGTGGATTGCATCCAATACAAAAAATATTGTTCTCTGTCCATCCGCTCGTGGCAGTCCATGCGCGCGGGATTTGCCGGATGGTTTGCCTTTGATCGGCAGTACTACCTCTATTTCATAATATAAGCATTTTTAATTTTTTTTTAACTTTTATTAATAATATGTAGCAAATTACATAATTTTTAATGTAAAAATATTTTTTTATAAATGTTTATTTCATGATGAATCAAAAAAAATATAATTTTTATATAAAAAAATATTATTAATTATATATTATTAATAGTCAAAGTGATAAAAATTTGATTTTGATTAAATCTAAAAATACTTATATTTTAGAATAGAGGGAGTACTACACACTAAAACAAATTTTATGACACATTTAACATACCGCCCAGTTCTGTGATTAAATTGCACCCACCTTACAAGCACTGAAGCAAGCACGTGTACTGACAATGCAATATACTCTTTCCCAAAATATTCTCTCATGTTTACTTCACATGCATTGGTTGTCCTTTTTTTTTTCTCATAATTTCACTATCTGAAGACCTTTGGCGCTAAATCTATGAACTACTACTTGAGAATCTCTGGAATTAGAAGTAAGATAAATATCAGAGTAAATAAAAGATTTTAAAGATCATAGATGATACAATCAGCTTAGGACTTATTTTTTTTGTTTTGAATCCACATGTTTTAGCATGAGTGCAAGGCTAAACTTCATCCAACACATGAGCCTTCTTTATTCCTTGGCTGAAGATTTCTATGATTTGTTCACATGAAAACACATAACTTATGATTACCGTCACACTTGTTTTGGATCGTTCAACCCAACAGAGTACCTTTTTGTTTTGGGTAAAAGCATTGTACCGTCCCTCAAGGGCAGTAAGAGTCAAGGTGTTGTTAGAGTTCTTAGAGCTGCCTGTATGCTCTATTTCGTTGTTTCTTTGTCCAAAATATGCAGGTTTATTTGGGGCTCCAAGCGTCATGCTCCCATTCTCCAAAATACGCATAACTTGTGGCATGGCTGGTCGATCATGGAGATTCTCCTGAACACATAAGAGTCCTAGATGGATGCAAAGAAGAACTTCATCCAATATGCAACCTGTCACAATAGATGAGTCTATCAGTCTCTGCCTTCTGTTCATTCCATAAGTTCCATGCCTGCATTAGGTACATATCAACACAAATCACATTAAATTTAGTACCTAAGATGTTCGAAATCTTGTGAAATGTGTCGAAAAGAGAGCACTGATATAAACAATAAGGTTTGGAGAAAGTTCAGTGAGTGAACGGTCACTTATCCTAACACCACATGCAATCTCCACTACAAGAAATTAAAAAAATAGTGACCATGTTTTTAGTTATCAATTAATTTGGTCACTATATATTTACTTTTAGTAACCAAAATTTTAATTACATTATAAAAAAGAATTTATCTCAACATCCCATTTGCTCAAAGTGTAGATGATTAATAATTGTCAACCGTCTGTACTAAAAGTGAGTGGACCCAAAAAATGATCCGCTTGTATAAATATATTTTGTGTAAGCGGTTCTCTAGGATCGCACAGAGAACTGATGTTAGTGCAGTCGGCAGACTATATCAACCGCACGTATAAATTTTGAACGGGCTGGAGCGCGTGACGATCTGAGACGAGACTCTCTGGACCAATCAGAGCGCCGGGTGCCTCTCACCATGGATCTGTGGTTCACCTGTGCAGTGAATCACGTGCTGGTCCTCTCTCTCCCACGCCCACCAAGTCAGAGCTGCCCGATTACGCGCCTGTTTGGGGAAGCTTCTAAGGGAGCGATTGATTGTTCGTATTGTCTAGTCTGACTGATATCTAAAGGACATGCATGCTCATTAGAATCTGGTTGGTTATATACAGAGTAGTTTGTTTGGTTGGTTGTAAAGAGACAAGCTGAGAAGAGATGACGTTTGGTTGTTCGTATGAGTTTAACCTGTATGAGATAAAAAATAAAAAAAAATAAATTATTTAATATTTAACTTATGTATCTGCACTCTAATAACCTCTATTTTAACTTTATAGATGTTAATATATTTTAAAATAAATTAATCTATTTTTATATATACTAATATACTTTAAAATAAATTAATTATTTACTAATACGATCATTAATCAACATCTTGAGGGCCTGGCTCTGAAGAAACGAAACTTGAATCCGTTTCTCGGGAGCCAAGCGCGGACGTGCTGCTTGCACCTGCAAAGCCAGGCCCGTCGGCGGCTGCAGGCAACCAAACTTGGCGCGTGTGCACCTGCGGAGCCTGGTTCGCTGCTATCAAGCATCCAATCAGCCCCTAAGGGTTTTTGCTTCTGCGGCCAGCTGGAGAAGCTGATGGATGCAAAACGAGCGACCATTTCACTGGAAAGCGAAAAGCAAGGACAACATCGCTTTTCGAGCTTTTGCCCTGTCTAACTCCCGACGCCTCTCTCACCGCACTCTCCTCCCCTTTCTCGACGGCCATCTGGCCTGCTCCCCTCGCCCAGATGCCCTTCGTCGCACCCGAGGAGCTCGCGCCGCCGTCCCCATCCTTTGCCCCCGCCGCCGCTCGAGCTCGTGAGGTCGGCCACCGCCACCACTTGAGCTCGTGAGGT
>BCLG01005204.1:0-10339 GCA_001602295.1 Zoysia matrella | reverse complement strand
AATTAAGAGCATTACAAAAGGAAAAGTATTGTGAAGACCATTGCAATACTGTGGCAGCATAAAAAAAAAAGTATGACAGGGCATCATCACTAGTTATTTGGAACAGGTCTAGTCTGTGGTTATCACATACCTTATAACAAATCTGACACAAATCAGGATTTTATTATAGTCCAAAGCACCAGAAATGTTCTTAGTTAGACACTTTTTACTAACAAGCACAGTTCATTATTAGCTAGACACCAAAGATTAGTAAAGCTCTTAATGGAAAATTGGCTAAAAGGTTTTCGATAATGAAAAAAGGAGCTTCTTGATTCAGAAAATTGAGACAGGTTCTGATCAACAAAAAAATAATTATTTTTCCATAATAATCTATATGGCGTTAGATCTGCTTTAACAAGCCAAAATGCACAGATTAAGATAATCAGTTGACCTACAATAGGACTCTTGAACAGCTAGGAAAACAACTAGATCTGCCATTCATGTGGGAGACGTAACAGGCACTAGCATGGTCATTCAGTACTAAACACATAATAATTCTCTTCCTAATTGAAAAACTGGCTGTCATCAGAAGTGCATTGCTGGCAGTGCTAAAGTGACAAAGAAGCCACCGATCTAGAGAAGCGGCAGCAGGGAACAATGCATGTCGTGAGGACCTGTGACTCTGTGACAGCATTGGAGACCTAAATCATCGTCTTTCTTTTCCATTAAAGAAAACATCATGGTTAAGCTCCCGGTGAAGAAGAATCAATCTCTGTTTTCAAGGCCACTCAAGTTTAAGAATTACCTAGCCTAATCACGCAAACAGGAAAGCAGATCCTGTAAAGAAAAGGAAGAACCGGGGCAAGGAGAGGAGAGGGGATTACCGGCAAGAAGCTTGCCGAAGAAGGAGGACGTTTGGGTAGAGGAGGGCCACGCCTCCATCACCGTCAGTGGCTCTTGCGCCGCCTGCTGCCAGCCGCCTCACGCCGCGCCGCCAGTCCTTGCTTGCGCCGCGCCGCCAGCCCGCGCTCGCCCTCGCGTTGGCCCTCGCCCTTGCGCTGCACCGCCGCCAGCCGTCGCAAGTCGTCTCGTGTCGATTGGTTTTGATCCAGGAGGTAAGGGATAGGGTTTCGTTCCGGGCCGGTGAAGCGGTGGAAAGGACCGGAATGGCCCGTTTTGGTTTCGGGCAGTTTTAAGCCATTCCAACGTGGGCTAGGATTGAAACCAGGTCACTTCAAACCACCCGGATTGGGCGTGATTCTAGGCCTGGAACGACGTAAACAAACGGGCCTTTAAGTCCGTTTGTAAAAACCATTTTTTAGTCATGTTACTTGGTTACTAAAAATTTGATCTCTCTTCCCACCGCATTTTTGTTTCAACTCGGTAACTAAAACACGTTGTATGTATAGCGACCAAGTCCCGCGGGAGTAAAAAAAAAAGAGTCACGCATCCCCCTTGCTAGCGGAGCGGTGCCTCACCTAGTGCTGCGGTGGTCACAGCAGCACGGTGTTGCGGGGTGCAGAGGGCCGATGCAGTGTCGGGCGCAGAGTGGTGTGGCTGTGCTAGGCACAGAGCAGCGGCATAGCGGCCCCACAGCAGCGGCATAGCGGCCCCAGCGAGCGAGTCTCAGAGCATACGGTTGGATCTGAAGCAGCGGCATGACCTAGCTAGAGCAGCAGCACGACAGGGGCCGGAGCGGAGACGTGGGCCATAGGAGCAAAGGCTAGTGGGCAAGCAGAGGAAGGCATCAACTTCAACGAATCCCCTTCTTCAATCAGTTCTAAGTAGTATGAAATTCTTTCTACTAGTTATTCCCTTCACAAATTCTCATCATGATTCTGCTTCGTGACTTGTTTGATATGCAATTCTAGTCCATATCTGGTATTCTATTTGACGGTATGGTTTAGCTTAGAAACTAAATATGTAATTTGTATGTGAAATTCTATTACTAGGTTTTAGTGATGCTTTTCAGATCTACCTACAAGAGAGCTGTGTTCCATCATCTCAGCGTTGTCTGCTAGGACAACTGCTCATCTGGACCTCCACTAGAAACTCAGAGCAAAGGCACATGTTTGTTGTGCCAAGAAAGAATGGCTCGCCAAGAACGATCCAGTCATCTGCCTTGCATATTTTTGGGCATGAGATCACAAGGAGGATATCCTATTCTAGTGAGGATCCCTTGCGGCCAGCTAAGACAAAGGCGATGGGCCCATGTGGCCCCCTGAGGGTTCAAGGTGGCATGTATTAGAAGGGACCAAGGCATACATGGCCACTTGGGCAAAGGAGGCCTGATATATAACTGACCGGAAAAAAGAACTAGATGTGGATGTGGAAGGGATGGGTCCAAAGTGGATTGAGCCGGGGGCACAATGACGACAAGGATGAAGCATTAGCAACTTGTAACTATTGCATTCGCTTACATAAAGTCGTCTAGTTCTATTGCAGATCTGGCTACGTTTGTGAGGATGATAATGACGGCGGCGTGTCAAAGAACTGCCACGAGAGGTGCAAATCATCATGGGTAACAAACTGTAGATAGGGTTATGAGATTAAAAGATACACTAGGACTTCCAAGCATGGACAAATTAAAGGAGACGAATGGCTTAATCTATGAAATAAAATAGTTTCCGTCTTTTCTTGTTCATTGCAGGGGCGATCAACAAGTGGATCTAGCCTCTTAAATTTTGTATGGCAAGTGTTAAGAACCTTGTGAGCTGTGCATATCATGGAATACAATGCACCTGAGGCAGACCTACATTATAGAAACATTGGGGGTCAAGCCAATAAACACCACCAAATGTAAGCCCTCGAAGCCTTGTAGAGGCGACGGCCACCCAGGGGCGCAGAACTACTTATGGAAGCATTAGGGTCCACCACAAAATGGCTTCTTGCGCGCTAACCCAATGCATATCGGCACCACAATATCTTAGCTTTGTTTAACTAAGATACTGGATTGAACCAAGGAAGCTGTTCTAATTTCAGTTGGTTAACACCAGGGAGAGAGTAGCAACTTTGTCATCTGGGTAGTACGGCTGCGTATAGAAGTGCACTTGGAAGCTTATATAAGCCAAATCTGAAGCATTTTATTCCGTTTTTCTCGCATAATTGAATGCCATTCTTTGTTAACAATGCACACTAATTAATAAGCGATCGAACACGCAGTAGTTGCAACAGAGAACAGAATGAATTTCATAAGAATTAGTTTCATTTTATAAATAAAACGTAGGATTTATAAGGAATTTATTCCCGTGGCTTAGAGTGTTTGACCTGTTCCTCGCGGCGAGCTGCTGCCTGCTCGTGGCAACTCGGAACTAGTTTATGATAAATTATAATATTTATCATTATCGCTTGAAAGAAGAATACATACACACTTGGGCTAACTAATGCCCTCTTTAAAATTGCAAACAATCAGTGCCGCCATCGTCACGGTACAATAAGGTATTTAGTAGCATCATTGCAGAAAGAATATTATTTGGCTACCTAGACTTCATTACTAGTTCAGTACTCCTCTACTACTGCAATTTGCAATTCCTAACTGTTATATATTTTTCCATTTCTAAATTGTTGTTGATTTTGGCTTTTAAGGCTATCTTTATCATTCATCTTCTTTAAAATATTAATTATAATGTGTAAAATTAAAGTCATCATTCAAATAACTTTAATGGTCAAGAAAATTATAACAAAATATATGATTTTTATCACCTTTTAAAATAAGATGAATAATAAAATATGATGTTTGAACACACCATCCACAACAATTTAAAATAGAGAGAGTGTATTAAAGGCAACATATGACTTCAATGTAACAAATGCTAGGTGCCCGCTAGGCTTATAGCTCTTCCTCATCTCTTTGTCCAACTTTTTTTAATGGCAATTGTGTGCTAAATAATGTCCAACTAACCCTCACTTGCAGTTTCTGGTGTGGACGCTGAAATGTCAAACCCAAGACACAGCTATGTATGGCGACCTCACATGCATGAGATGCACTAGTTACAACTCATCAATATTTTAATATTGAACTTGTTATAGGAGGTGTCATCTAGGTTATTAAACTCTTAATTTTCACTCTAAATCTCTAAATTTGTTAAACAGTTCAACCAAGGTCCAAATCACCTTGATTCGCGTTAATATGCCAACTTGACATATATGTGAGCTGTGATAGCCATGTCACTTAAATATACCAACTCATCATTTATATTACTTCAAGCCCATGAAAAAAACGGAAAAAACCAAACTAATTTAGGAAATATAATTAATGAGTCTGTTATTTTTAATATTTATATTATCATATGTTAGATTATTTTTTCAAGATCGTGTATTGCACGCTTCGCATTGAAAAGGTATATGCAAGATTGTAATAAGTTTGATGACATGGACGGTGTAGACTGTAGAGATGTCAAGTGCGCAATTAAACTCGACTATGAGTGAACTAATTATTAAGTTTAGGTAGTTCAATTAACATGCATATTACGAGTTAGGAACCTAAATGACACCCCTGAAGAAGTTTGATGACCTGGCATACACTCTACTCATGATTTAGAGGGCCGTCCTCTCCGCTTCATCCCTCTCAGTGCTGCACTCTTCTCAGGAATCAAGATATACATCACGCGCCTTGAAGGAGGAGGTCTTAGTCGGGATCGACCAGCAGCGCCCACCTACATGGGCATGGCAGTCCTCTTCCTCTTGCTGCGCTTCAGCTTTTCCGAGGATCGGCTTGTCCCCGGACAGCGGCTCAAACCTGGCACCATAGTCATATTCGATGGTGGCCACTTCGCCTTGGGCTTCTTCTCCCCCACCAATTCCACTCCAGCCAAACAGTACCTCGGCATACGGTGTTGGGAAAAACACAGGATCGCACTGGTACGCACTCTCAACTCTCACACAATCTCTCTCTGTATTTTGGTTTAGGCAGCACGAACACACACAAGAACAGAATACACGTTGGGGCAATTTTCTCTGTATTACTCGGTGAACAGAAAAGCAACCAACTGGCTAATACAAATAGCAACTAACTGGACCACGTAAACAGCTCATGATCTGAACTATCAGCTACTCGTGCGCATGGCACGTTTGGAGGAATAACAGAATGCATGTGCCACGCCGTTCAGGACGCGGTCGCCGTGGAACTAATGGAGTAGCGCGCGCTCCGGGCATCTCGGTGTGAGCCACCATGACTAGAGCGTGTAGGGCCATCCAGGAGATAGATACAACATTCTCCCCCCTAATCCTGGAGTGGCCCAAGATCACAGACACCAAGAAGGTGCCGCATTGTACTCAGCTTCACCGCCGGTAGTGCCTTGGTCAGAAAATCTGCTCGCTGCTTGTCTGTCCGCACATACTCGACGATGATTTCTCCATCTTCGATGCACTCTCTGATGAAATGGAACCTGGTCTTGATGTGCTTACTGCGACCATGAAACACAGGATTCTTCATCAGTGCAATCGCCTACTTGTTATCAACAAACAACTTCACCAGTTTTGGTTGCTCCCCCTTCAACTCCGCCATCAAGTTTCTCAACCACAGTGCTTGGCATGCCTCCGCCGTCGCCGCCATGAACTCTGCCTCACACGAAGACAGCGCTACTGTTCTCTGTTTCTGGGAACCCCATGCAACGAGCAATCCATTGACATAGAATGCCGCCAGTGATCACTTCTGCATTTTCTCCCTTGCCATACATGAGACCATAGTGAACCGTCCCCTGCAAGTACCTGAGGATTTGCTTGACTGCCTTCTGGTGCAGGACTGTAGGCCGCTCCATATACCTGCTAGCTACACCAACTGCAAAAGACATTTCCGGCCGTGTATGAAGTAGGTACCTGAGACACCCGATGACTCGACGATATTGAGTGGCGTCCACCAGGTGTCCCTCATCATCTTTGTGCAGTTTCAACCTTGGTTCCATTGGAACTTTCGTGGAGTTACAGTCCTGCATACCAAACTTCTCCACCACCTTTCTAGCATATGCAGCTTGCTTAATGCAGATTCCACTGTCTTCCTGATCAACCTCAATGCCAAGATAATAGTGCAGAAGTCCCAGATCACTCATTTCAAATTCAGCCATCATTTGCCTCTTGAATTCTTCAATTGCAGAAATTTCTTGACCTGTGACTATAAGGTCAACCACATACACACCAACAATCACCTTGGTGCTTTCAGATCCTCGTGTATATACCGCCCGTTCCTATGCACACCTTGCAAAGCCAAGATGCTTCAGGCTCCGATCAAGACGTGCATTCCAGGCCCGTGGCGCCTGTCGGAGTTCCTAAAGAGCTCTGTGCAGGCAATAGGCCATATGCTCCTTCCCCTTCACGTTGAATCCTTCTGGCTGATCAACAAAGACTTCTTCTTCTAGCTCTCCATTGAGGAATGCTGATTTAACATCTAAGTGATGCACCTGCCAACCCCGATTAGCCGCAAGAGTGAGAATGACACGCACCTTGTCAAGACGAGCTACTGGAGCGAACACTTCTTCAAAATCAATTCCTTGGCGCTGCACATACCCCTTGGCAACCAACCGCGCCTTGTGCTTGATCACATTTCCATCTGAGTCTTTCTTGAGCTTGTACACCCACTTGAGCCCAATTGCTTTGTGCCCAGCTGGGAGCTTCGTGAGTGACCAGGTTGAGTTCTTTTCAATTGACTCAATCTCCTGCTTCATAGCATCCTCCCACTCTGACTGGCCTGCTGCTTCACCGTAGCATGAGGGTTCTTCTGTCTCCATCAGAAAGGCTTCTTCTTCAGCTTCAAGATCAACACGGCAATGCGCCTGTATGTGACAGGTCCATCATGGGACTCACCACTGCCGGGAGATGCTGTCGCTGCCGTCGGTGGTGATGCAGAGCCACCGCCATCGAGCTCCGATGTACCACCCACCGGTGTTGATGGCGAGGTGGGTGGCACAGCCGCCGAGTGAGCCATCGCTCGTGCTCTGGTGACAGGCCCTGCCTCTGCAGAGTGGGGTGGAGACAGGGGACTGTTCTGTGCTGCAGCTTCTGCATCTGCCGCGCCAGCTCCATGAACACCCGCCACGCCACCAAAACTTGGTGTTGCGGCAGTGTCACTTGGTGCGCTGACAATTTCCTCGATGACAAATTCTGACATCTGCACCTCTCCTGCACCTGCACTCCAGTTCCATTCATGATTTTCTTCAAAGTACACATCACGACTTACATGAATTCTTTTGCGCCTTGGGTCAAACAAGCGATGCGTCTTGCTTCCTTCCTTGACGCCGAGGTACACCATCGCTTGGCTTCTGTCATCCAGCTTCTTGAGGTGTGGTGTAGTCACCTTCACATGCGCCGTGCACCCGAATACTCGGATGTGTGCAAGGTGTGGCTTCTTGCCGTTCCAGGCTTCATATGGAGTGCGGGTGCCCATGGCCTTCGTTGGCAGCCGGTTCAGGAAATAGACGGCATGCCTCACCGCCTCCCCCCAAAACCTGGCCGGCACAGACATGCTCTTCAGCAAAGACCGTGCCATCTCCATTACAGTGCGGTTTCTTCTTTCTACAACCCCATTTTGCTGTGAAGTATATGGTGCTGTGTACTACCGGTTGATCCCAGCATCTTCACATAGCCTCGTGAACTCGGCAGAGAGGAATTCTCCCCCTCGATCTGTTCTTAGCATCTTGATCTTGCAGTCCCTTGCATTTTTTACCAGGGTCTTGAATTTTGTGAACGCTTGCAATGTTTGATCTTTGGTCCTGAGCAGGTACATCCACATCCAGCGAGTACAATCATCAACAAGCAGAATGAAATACTGATTACCGGCATTCGTTGCAGGAGTGATCGCTCCACATAAATCGTCATGAATCAGTTCGAGTGGCTTCTCCACTCGAAAACTCGCTGCCGTCGGAAACGGGTGTCGAGCTTGTTTGGCCTCCAGGCAGCCTTGACACAGCTGATGTGGATGAGCTATCTGTGGAACACCTCCCGCCATAGTCTTGTCGGTCCAGAATTGGAACGCCAACTCCTCCAGGTGGGACGTTTTAGCCCAGTGGCCACGGAGCAGCTGCAGCATCTACAGCTTCTGCGGCCCGTCGGCTTACTGCGATGTCACGGACGCCGTGCCGACGTGCAAGTGCCTCCACGGATACGTTCCGACGGCCGACGAGGAGTGGAGCAACGGCAGGTTCTCGCGGGGGTGCCGGAGAAGAGAGGCACCCCAGTGTGGCGGTGGCGGCGGGGGGTTTGAGGCGCTGCAATACATGAAGGTGTCTGATAGGTTTTTGCACGGTGTCGCGGACAGCATGGTGGAGTGCGCGGCACAGTGCAGCGGCAACTGCTCATGCGTGGCGTACGCCTATGCCAACCTCAGCAGCAGCAGTAACAGCACGAATCGTCCTAAGTCGAGGTGCTTACTCTGGGTCGGCGACATGATTGACGTGGAGAAAATTGCCCCTTCGATGGCACCGAGACGCTTTACCTTCGGCTGGCAGGCTCATCTAACAATTCAGGTACTATACTTTATTTTCATTTTCACTTGCATGATGGATATGATGCTCTGTTAGCTGGGAGGAACATCTCAATCGATTGCATCTAGGCCTTCACGTGAGGCTATAATATATGAGTCCCGCTAAGTAGCCTAAGTTAGATCAAATCGTATATTTTTACCTCCTAGGAGGTAAGACTAGAAATCAATCTCAATAGTTAAATTTTATAGCTTATAAAACTATTGCATGCATTAGTTTTTAAAACTGTCTGATAACTTTTCAAACTGATAGCAACAATAATTAATAATTATGAAAGAGCTTTTACCTCTTAGGAGGTAAAAGTTATTTATTCATTGAGATTTGTGTAAATGGATGGTCCACAATTATTTTTGTCTATAGTAAAATCTGGCTAATATATTCTAAATTGATTGATACAATTAATTAATAATTTTTAGAGAAATTTTACCTCCAACGAGGTAAAAGAATAATTTAAGTTTCAAGATCAACGCAAATGGATGATCCAGGTCCATGATCATTTATGTCTATTTTAGAGTCCGCCTTTTAAAATTATTGTTGCCAGTCAGTTGGAACATAATGGAAGGGTTGTCTTTGTTTCCAAAATGGAATACTTAGCGATGAGTACCAGTGCAAAGTGACACCAAGGAACAACTACCAACTCATTTGTGGCAGACTGTCGGCATAATGACTATGGCATGCCGGTCAGATGCCAACCCTAAACTAGTTTACATTAAGCCTAGCCCTAATTAAGCTTCCGCACTGTTGTTCCGAACTTCCAATGCAGACAAATTATCCTTAAAAAGAAGCAACAATTCTTATTCTCATATGCATTATTGTTTTGATGCAGACTTATTTCTCCTTTAAAAGTAGCAACGGTTCAGGCCCCTTAATTGGTTGGACTCTCAAACAACTGTCTCTGAGGTTCAAACCATGAGTATGTGTTCTCAGATTCCAAAACCTGTAGAAGCTGTTTTAGAGAGTCAGACCTGAAGCTATGTCAAACGTTTTTCATGAAAAGATTGTTTATAAACTAAGTACCACATTTGCAATTCTACAAAGTGACATGCGACAACAAAGTAACTGATAGTTTCTGCACTCAACAGCAACAAAATTTGACTTTCTTAATCCACTACTAGCAATTAGCCACTTGCCCACACCCCTTCAACTTATTCTGAGGTTTATGCATCCAGTTGAAGCACAAAATAAGTTGCAAGGATCTTCAGAGATTCATTGTTTGTTTTACGTGTAAATCATAGAAATTATCAAAACTTCTATAGTTTCGATTGCTAGTGAATTGTACCCTAATTCAACAAAGAATTGCAAGTGCAAATGCTAGTTTTTTTTTTCAAATTTTACAGTACATAATGCAAACAACTTTAACAAAATCCAACATCACGGAAATTATCTTTGCTGACAGATGTTAATAAGGGATGAGTGAATAATTTTGTTTTGCTTGTCAATTATTAATGATGACCAATGTTGTATACTAAATTTTCTGTTAGATTTTATCCATGATCTTCAGTTTATTTTATACTTTGCTGTGAGATGTCATGGACCTTCATTTTTTTATCGTGAACTTTGGGTTGTCCTATAAATAAATGGTTTCAAACTTTGATCGTTAGTAGCAAAATTTTCATAACTTTGATTGCCAATGGAAAACTTGGCATAACAATTCACATGCTGAATTTCTCTTTTTCGATGGATCATCTGTAAGATTCTATGTTGTATTGCATCTTAAAAATTGGATAATGGCTGAAATGACACAAATATCATAAATATCATAGATAACTTATACTACGTAAATTGTCACAAAAATACATAAATTGAGAAATATAAAAACTGATATTATTAATATTGGCATGCTTTATACTCGGAGCATATGCCAAATTGGTATGTGTCATGGCTGACAC
>BCLG01005203.1:16653-29341 GCA_001602295.1 Zoysia matrella | reverse complement strand
CGCGCGTGCCCACGGGGAAGGGGAACCGGGAGCTAGTACGGCGGGCGCTCTCGCCTCCCGCCGCGCGCGGTGTCCTGAGGCGGTGGAGCTTCCGGCCCGCGCCGAGCCGGCTGCGCAACGCGTCGGTGGCGGCGTGACCGCGGCCGTCGTGATTTTTTTGTTCTTGCGGTTGAGTTGTACAAATCCACGATCGGTTATATAGTTTCGTGAACAGAACTCTAGGCTGGTTTTGATCCGGGATAATGAAGTGTTGTGAACTGACGATGTGCGGAGCTTAACAAAGTGCTCTGTTCACCTCACTGTAAATACTGATTCCTTTGGTTCAGAAATGCATTTCCTCTTCTGATTCGCGCCAGCCTAAATACTCCTAAAACTGAAGCAACACGGACAGAGAAAAGTGCAGAATCAGCACGGAGCACCCACACGGCCACCCCTTGATTTCCATATCCGCGGTCGCCCATGGCACGCGTGCTTCCAGTGGTGATTGGTGAACCACGCCCAGGCTACAGGATCAAGCTACGCGAGCTTGTCAAATTTGTACAGTGTGCGTCGTGCTTCCCCTAATCTACCTCTACGGCACGAACGGAGTCGTATTTTGCTCTTCTCAGTGTTCTCACGAGAGACTCAGAGGAATATGGCCATATGGGCCGATGGACGTGTGCGTCGAGTTCGCTCGGCCGAAACGTGTAAGGCCCGTTAGTCCTGCAGAGAATTTTCTTTTGGAAAAAGTACTATTCTGGTCCTTCAACTATTGTAGTTGTGCGATTTTTGTCCTCCAGGACCGGGTCGCGGAGGTCCTTCAACTCGGTTTTTTCGCTAGGCGGATTTGGCCGATGGTGCGGAGGTCCTTCAAGTCGGTTTTTTCCTTGGCGGATTTGGCCGATGGTTTTAGCTAACCTGATGTACGTGACAACGTGACGTGCCCTTTTTTCGCTGACGTGAATATCCGATTTAACTTGATATTATTTAAAATTAAAAAATAAATATTTAACAATTTCAAAAAATTATAAAACTTTTAAAAAATTTAAATCATTATACAAAGAACAAATTTTGTTTTAGGACCAATTTAAAATTTGAAATATATTTTATTTTAAAATTTTAGAAATAAAAATATCTATAAAAAATAATTTAGACCTCTGAAACCATTGGATAATTTTTTCCCCAAATTCATATAATTTCAAATATTTTCATTGTTTCACATATATTTTCTTTAGAATTTTAAAATTTCACATTTTGAACTTGAATTCAAATTAAAAATTCAAACTGGGAGCTGTCACTGTTATAAATCTGTTTTTTTTTATTTTTATAAAAATAAATCTGTTTCAAATTTAGAGATGAGTTCAAAACAAAAGTTGTTACTCAGAAATAGATTTATCATCATAGAAAGTTTCAATTTCATTCGAGTTTGAAATATTTTGAGAGCAGAGCTCTAAAGACCACCAATACATGTAGGATGCAACAATCACCCATGTCTGCGGGCAGAACCTAAGGGCACCAATGTATGCAGGATGCAGCAACCACCCATGTCTACGCGGATTATTTTTGTATTTCTGAACTCGGATGAATTTGAAACTTTCTTGGATGATAGATCTATTTCCAAGAAACAACTTTTGTTTTGAACTCATCTCCAAATTCAAAACATATTTATTTTTATAAAATTTAGAAAACAAATTTATAAAGGAACAGTGACTCAACTCCTGTTTGAATTTTGAATTTGAATTCAAGTTCAAAATGTGAAATTTTAAATTTCTAAAGAAAATGAACGCGAAACAATGAAAATACTTGGAATTATATGAATTTTAAAAAAATTATCTAGTGCTTTCAGAGGTTTAGATTATTTTTATAGTTATTTCTATTTCTAATTTTTTAAAATAAAATTTATTTCGAATTTTAAATTGGTCTAAAACAAAATTTGTTCATGTATAATGATTTAAATTTCTGTAAAATTTTATAATTTTTTGAGGTCGTTAAGTATTTGTTTTTTAAATTAGAATAATATCACTTAAATCGAGTGTCTACGTCAGTAAAAACATCACAGCAAGCTGTCACGTGAGACGAAACCACCACGTAGATAAAACCGCACACCAAATCCGCTCAGAGAAAAAAAAACAAATAGTACCGAGAGTTAGAGGACCGCGGGACTCGATTTTGTAACTGGACACCAAACCCGCACAGCTGAAAAAAGTTAGAGACTGAAATAGTACTTTTTCTTTTTCTTTTTCCCGAGGTGGGTGCCTGGTTGGACGGGTATTCTCTCTTCTTTGTGCTAGCCCTGGTGTCCTGGGCCAGGTTCTTGGGCCGCTCCCAGCCCAACTTCTCGCGAGAACGAGGGCCGAAAGTGACAGGCAATGAGTCCAAAGAGGATATGAACTTTTTAAGAGCCAATAGAACAGAGCTGCGATGCTTGCGCTAATGTTGAGATACCTTTGACAATGCTCACCAAAACTTCCCGGACCACGCCGTTTCGCGGCGGGTGCGCGGTCGCGCGGGGCAGACCGGCTGGTCCACGACGGTTTTCCCTCACCAGCATATTTTCCGTTCCGCATCAACGCGGCGCGAGTTACGGGTGTCGCGCCAAACCACCAACTCCCAGTGTGGCCGGCAACGAGCGCGCCATCAACGCGTACATACATGGCCGCCTTTCTTGTTGACGATCTTCCACTCGACGGCCCGTCATTGTGGCCGGCCTCGCCTCGCCTCGCCGTGACCAGCGCGATCCTGCCAGTACTACAGATCAGGGCACTGGACTTCGATGCGAGCACAGGACCTGCCTGCCTGGCTGGCTCTTTCCTGTCGCCACTGGGTACGGGCGCGCAGGGCAGTTCGTGAGAAACCTCCACGGCCAAATTAACTCGCCGTCCGCTGGAGATGCGTGCCGGCAACGGAACCCAGACTTGGCCGGACGAAGCAGGGGGCCATCGGAAGCTTCCATTTTTTACCGGCAGAGCACCGCCAGCCCCACGGAACCTGGGGTTCATTGGCGCAGTTATTGAGTTTGTTTGTTCTTCGACGTCCAAGTACGCCTCAATTATTAACCTCTCCGTGCCTCCCTTGACGCGACGCAAACCATCCGTTTTGCATCCGGTGGTTTTGACCTCCCGTGTTGCCGGTAGATGCAGCGGTAGGAGTAGTAGGTTTGGTTGAAGCAGAAGCAGCTACAACTGCCAAGCTGATACTACCGGTTGATCGGCAAGAAGGGACCACGCCTGGCCGTCAATCGAATCGCCAGTGGTTACTCGTTAGCAGCCGTAGAAACCTGAGTGGTTGTCCAGTCACCGGTCAGGAATGTGTGTGTCATGATGAGGTCCGTGGAGTCACCAGTTCGAAACTTTACAGCAGTGCACGGCGACCGTACGTGGTTCGTTCCAGTGCAAGCAAGGCAAGGGTAGGCTTGTTTAGAGGTTACTCCTAAGGCCTGTCATCAGGGTGCTTAATCAATGCTGTAGGGTTCCATCATCAATCTTTCTGTTAACTGCACGCCCCTAAAGTTAGTTGGAGCCCGCGCGAGCTTGCCGTGCTCTCCGGCCAGGTTCGGCACTGGCTACTCCTCCAGTGAAGTGAAGCTGCGTCTATAGAGGGCACAATACAGTACTCCAGCTGATCGAGTGTCAGTGTCGGATGTGGACTAATCTAAATGTTTTCCTCTGAACTCGGAATTAATCCCTGGACGTCGCTGTTTTGAGCCAATGACTCGGTGCCGCTAGACGCTGATCGAGTGTCAATATCAGATGTCGACTAATCACGGTGCTGATCAGCGAGGATCATCTCGCACCTGGGCGCTGTATCGGAATAACTCGCCACCCCGTGGTGCTACAATAAAGCGCAGCGCGGAGTAGTTGGAACCTCGGCAGCGTGGCCGCCGCATCAATCAATGGCGCCGCGCGGGCACCGGGAGGGCCCGATCGAACCCCACCCCCCGCAGCCCCGCTCTCGATCGATGGACCGGTGATGACTGGCCGACGACGGCGTGTTGCGCATCACCAAACCACCAGGCACCAACCCATCCATCGGGGACAGGCCCGCTCGATCGGCTACGCGCACGCCCCCGACACAACGATCCACCCGTCATTTCTCGCGCGTTTCAGCCGCGTGCACGCGCTCCTCCGGGAAGCCGCCGCGCCGCGCTGGTAACAACCGCAGCTCTCCCTGACGATGGCGTGTGGCGCGTGCCAACTGGCCGCGCGCGAAATAAACGCGCCGAATTTTCCCGCCAGGGGCCGACGCGTGCTCCGCTAAGCGACGATGACCGCGCGCCGCGCCCTATATAAGCCCTCCGCGGCGTCAGCGTTAGTCACCCGACGAGAGCTACACTACAGCAACCTACGATAGACCAGTTGGTATTCGACATCCATCTGCATTGACCAACTGACATCGATCGGCATGGCGAGGAAGTCGTCGTCAGCGCTGCTCCTCCTGGCCGTCGTGGCCTCGGCGTGCCTCGCCCAGCTCGGCGCGGCGGCGCGCCCCAACCCGGTCCCGGCGGTGGCCGCGCAGAAGACGGCGGAGGCTGCGGAGGACGTGAAGCGGCCGGACACGATCCAGGAGGGCACGGTACTGATCCCGGGGATCGGGCGCTACGAGATCGGCAGCCACTACGTCCCGGACCTCACCGGGCTGGACCACAGCATCCCCGCCGCCGTCCACGGGAAGTACCTCCCCGGTGCCGACGACACCTGGGTGCCCAACCCCGGGTTCGAGGTCCCCAACCCCTTCCGCCCCGGCTCCGCCTCTCCCTGAAAGAACGTGCGGAGTACACACGGTGGCGTCGCTCGTCAACCGCGCCTCCCCGGAATAAATTTTACTAGCTCGCTATAGCCATGCATGCGTGCATGTCGATCTTCGTGTGGTCCGTCCGTCCACGCTCGGCGTGGTCACCTCTTCTCGGTCTTCTGCTTGTCGATTCAAGTGTGCGCAGGTGCGTAGTAGGGGAGCGTCGGGTGGTGGTTGAGTTTGGTCGTGTTAAGCACCTGTTGCTTCAGTTGCAATAATTTGAAGTTTCCATGAATGATAAAGTTTGTTCAATAATCACCAGTGCGTCGTGCCACGACTCGCTTCATGAGAAATGACCGTGCATGTCCACCCGCAAGTTTGCGTGGTGCTTATGCGGTACACGCCGTAGTAGCTCGCGTTCTTAGGGCATGTTTGCTTCACTACCAAACTTTACCACATATATTTGTCAAATTTTATCAAAAATGTGATGAACAATTTGCTCACCACACTTTTGGCAAACTTTGGCAAAAATATGAGACAATGACAAATGAGGTACAAATATGGTAAGTCACAATTTTAATAAAGAAATAAATATTTGTCAAAGAAATTGTGGCATGTTAAATTTTTAGTGTGACAATATTTGACAATGAACCAAACATGCCCTCAAATTTCGTGGCGTTGCCAAACTAACCGTGCTGGTGGGCGGACGCGGGAAGTTCAGGCAAACTTCACTGTGCTCCTTTCCTTTGGGAACAAAGTACGTGACCCTGTTGTACTTTATCACCGTCCTGTGATGGAGACCTTTCCTCCAGATGAAAAATTGGGTGGACCCATGGTAGCTGCAGGGAATCGGATACGTTTACAGGTCCTGTTTGGAGTGACCACACTTTGTCATACTAAAGGTGCGTTTGGCACCGTGAAATGTTTCTGTTTCCAACTAGAATCGATAGAATCCATGCCAAATGTAGATGAAGCGAAACGCTTCGAGCAAGAATCAAGGTGAATCGTTTTGCTCTTTTGGCCTAGCATTGTGGAATCGCTGAACAGGTGTTTCACAGCAGAAAGGCTTTCTTGATGGCTATATCTCTTGCTGACATATTCATTTTTTTAATGGTTAGATTTTGGAAATTCAAAAAAAATTCTCAAGTTTCTAAAGTTTTTCAAATTTGTTCCATTAGACTCGTCTCATCGAGCTCTTCATGTAGTGCCTTTCAAGTTATTTCTAAAGTTTCATAAACTCATTTCGTTACTTTCTAAAGTTTCTTAAAATTGCTCTGATGTTTTTAATATTAATACATGCAAGGGTATATTGGTCATTTCAATTCTCCTACTCACTTTCTGAATCTGAATCACTAAAATTTGTCAAACGATTTTTGAAGTGATTCTAGTTTTTTATAAAAACATTTTTAGACTGAAATCGAAATGTTTATCAAACGCACCCAAAACTTCGATGCCACAATAATTATTTGTAATTCTTTAGTACTTATATTATTGAACTTATAACATGCCATTTACTTTCAATATTTATGATAATTCATTTTTTATGTCAAGACTTACCAAATTTGTAGTTTTTTTTACCAAACTTTTGACGCTCCGAAATTAACAGCGTTGCAAAATTTGGTAGCTATCGAACAGGCTGGTTCAGAGAAGGGATAGATGGGTTTTCAGATCCACCTGCAGGCTAGGGATCAAAGTTCAAAACGCAAGTTGCGGACGCCACCTGGCTGGGGATCGTTGCTTGCCCATGCAAACACGAGTGTCTATTCTTTGAGCAGCCCAGCACAAATGATCACTGCTACTCCAAATGGGCTTCCACTTTCATCTTCTTACAAGGTCAACGAAAAAAGAGATCGGAAATGACCACGCGACGCGTAGCTCGCGGCCTAGCCCAGATTGCACATACAGAGTAGATTTCAGGCCCAACATTGGCCGGCCCACGTGAAGCGTCTTATTCCTTCCCACAGCCCCTCAGCTCCCAGCATCGATCCCGCACCGCAAAGCTCTCGTGGAAGCTACTGTTTCCATAAGAAAAAGATGCTCTCTTGGACGGCAACGGCGGAGCTCAAAACTGGTCATTCACGGTGAAGCTCCGACTTAAGGGGATTTTACCTTTACTCTCTCTGTCCGAAATTATAAATTATTATTTCTTGACACATTTTTTTAATACATATACACTCTATTTTTCTTCTTCTTCTCGATTTCAAAACATCTCATCTACTACATCCATTTCAAAATATAAGTATTTTTAAGTTTGAATAAAATCAAACTATTTTAGCTTTTATTAATAATATCTAAAAAATTGTGTAATTTTTAATATAAAAATATACTTTTTATAAAAGCTTATTTTATAATGAATCAAAAAATATAATTTTTATATAATAAAATATTATCAATTATACATTATTATTGGTCTAAGTCATAAAATTGTAACTTTAAATAAACCTAAAAATGTTTATATTTTGAAAAAAAAATACTCTATTTTTTTTAATTCTCGTATCTAACTCCGAAACCACTTATAAAATAGAATGAAAAGAGTACAATTTTGTAAAGTCCACATGTCAATCACTGGGGCTATCTGTATCAATGATGCATGTGCCACAATTATATATTTCAGTCTTTATAAAAATTTATTGGTATATTTCAAATTGATCCTTGTATAATTCCACTGTGACCAACTCGAAGTATAATAACAAAGGAATAATGTCAGGAGTATATACCACATGCACCTTTATTTGAACCGGTACGGAGAACCGGCCGGTCCAACTGTTCCACCTACACCGGCCAATCGAGTGCCCGCAACCGAGTGCCGTCCCGCAAGGCCGCAACCAAACGTCCTGCCGCCCCTGCCGCTACGCAACTGGCACAACCAACTCCGCCCACTCGCCGCCCCCGGTTCCCCATCCACAGCGCAACTCCCTCCCCAACGCCAACCCCGATCCCCCAACCCTCGGCCTCACCATGCCGGCGGGCGAGCAGCAACCGGTGAGGGACGCGCCGGCGCCGCTGGTCAACTTCTGGGGCGAGGACCCGGCCACGGAGGCCGAGTACTACGCGGCGCACGGCGTGGAGGGCGAGTCCTCCTACTTCGCGGCGCCGGATGGGGTCGGAGACGGGAAGCGTCGGCTGTTCACGCGGGCGTGGCGGCCGCGCGCTCCGGCACGTCCCAGGGCGCTGGTCTTTGTGGTCCATGGCTACGGCAACGACATCAGCTGGACATTCCAGTCCACGGCGGTCTTCCTCGCGCGCTCGGGGTTCGCCTGCTTCGCCGCCGATCTCCCGGGCCACGGGCGGTCCTACGGCCTCCGCGCCTTCGTGCCCGATCTCGACGCCGCGGTCGCCGATCTCCTCGCCTTCTTCCGCTCCGTCAGGGCGCGGGAGGAGCACGCGGGCATGCCCTGCTTCCTCTTTGGGGAGTCAATGGGCGGGGCCATCTGCCTGCTCATCCACCTCCGCACGCGGCCCGAAGAGTGGGCGGGCGCCGTGCTCGTCGCGCCCATGTGCAAGATCTCTGACCGGATCCGCCCGCCGTGGCCACTGCCGGAGATCCTGACGTTCGTCGCTCGATTTGCGCCCACGGCACCCATCGTGCCCACTGCCGATCTCATCGAGAAGTCTGTCAAGGTGCCCGCCAAGCGCGTCATCGCCGCGCGCAACCCCGTGAGATACAACGGCCGGCCCAGGCTCGGCACCGTCGTCGAGCTGCTGCGCGCTACCGAAGAGCTGGGCGCGCGGCTCGGCGAGGTCACCATCCCGTTCCTCGTCGTGCACGGCAGCGCAGACGAGGTGACTGACCCCGACATCAGCCGCGCCCTGTACGAGGCCGCGGCCAGCAAGGACAAGACCATCAAGATATACGATGGGATGCTCCATTCCTTGCTCTTCGGGGAACCGGAGGAGAACATCGAGCGCGTCCGTGGCGACATCATCGCCTGGCTCAACAAGAGATGCACGCCGGCGGCAACGCCCTGACACCAGAAGATAAAAACTGAAGAAGCAATTTCACTCTATGAATCAGATTGTGAATTGATCAACACACCACAAACGGTATCATGTACAACGATTCTCTATATATATTTATCAACTTCTGGGTCAGGTTTACTGGTTTTATGATATACAAAGTGTTGGTTGCCTGATCACTAAAAGAATGTCGCAATGATTGGGACTGAAAACTCAATGATACTCCATCAGCTTTCTCCAGGAGATGCCTGTGCCTGTGGCAGCACAAGGCGTTCTCTGCCTTGTACAAGCTTGGCAGAACGAATTTTATCTCCAGTCTTAATCTGCGACAGAACATCTCGTCCGTCTGTGGTATACCTGCAGGTGTTTGGGTGCACATACAGTTCTTACCTTAACCTTCCACTTACAAAATGGATCAATTTCGTCATTCAGTGACACAAAGTATCAATGAACCACTCACCCGAAAACTGAAAATTGTCCTTCATCAAACGATATGCCTCCTAAACCAGACTTCAGAAAAGAAAAGGAGTCAATATCAATCACATGTCCAAAACCAAATATACACACACAGTTCATGCTACTACCAGGTTTCAAAAACCAGTAGCTGGCCAGCTTTCTACAGTGTGAAAACCAGTTGGCTAGCCAGTGAAACCGGCCTTTTTTTTTTGGCTACAATGCCAGTATTGGTTTTCACCGAAAATCGGTCTTTTGGTGAAACTGGCAGGTTTTCAACAGTTTTGTTAACCCTGGCTACTACATAAACTACAGCTTGGGCTAGGGAAAGCAGATGATATAGTAGTAGACTGAGCATTCACACCTTTGTGTGAACTGGTAGAATCTGGTCAGTTATTTGCATGTGTAACTCTAACTAGCATATTATTCAGTACTACTTTTTTCCCACATCTAAAGAGTAAAGAAAAGCATGAAAGGACCTTTTAAAGAGAGCAAATATGGATAAAAACAGTGTCTTAAATTGATCTTTGAAATAGGATAGAAAAGGGTACTTAGGTTCACGTTTATATAACAAAGGGTTCAGTATTTTCCCACTTACGTTTCTCTTATCATAAAGATAGAAGAAGAATTGGGTTGGTGATGAGTATTCATCTGAATCCACGCTATGTGACATTGCAACAGCACCGTATACAGACATAGGCAGGACTGGCAATTCTCCATCCTGTGTTAGATTAAACAAAAAAAAAAGGTGGAAAGATGAGCAATGAGAAAGAGACTGTTTACCTAAAAACTACCATTGCAATTAAGGCGATGTTATAGAGTTGACTGACCTGAATACTTAGCGGAGTCCTGTATAATGGTTCAAACTGTCCAGCAGGCTTGACCTCTAAAGGAACAGTATACCCCACTTTTCCGGTCTGACTATCAGCAATAATTGCCTGACTTGCACATTTCATTGTTACCCCGTCATATGCCCCATCCAAGACCTGAAGGAAGGTAATTCCATTGAATTACGCTTGAAAGAAGATTTGTGAAGTAAAATCTGAAGTATTTTGGCACATAATGAAGTAATATTTTGTACTCCTCAACGAAAAAAAACTTTCATTCACATATTTTTGGGGAATTTTTCAATAGTTATCAGGAAATAACGAGAAAGGGTAGGAGTTAAGCTACCGTACCAATTTCGCAAAGTTTCCAGCAGTCAGTGGGGCAGAGTATCCATCTATGACGACCTACATTAGCATACAATCAGTAACTGGCATAATTATGTTAAACTGCAAATGATTTTTTTTGTTGTTGTCACAATAATGCTCTATTATTTCAGATTATGACAAGAGCAACGGGACACAGGTGAGGCTATGGTTAGTCAACTACCATAGTCAACAGAGTGCAGTTTATAATGCAAAAATATCAGAGAGCAACTAAAACGCTTTACAAAGTGACTATTGAGTTATGCTCATAACAGGTATCATATGGTGAAGTGCCAAAAGCATGTACAGTTAGAGATATAATGTTTACCATAATATTCTTTCTACCTGAATTGTAGCAACACTTTTAGGTTCGCCACCACCAGTTGGAAAGAATGTTGAACCATCACCCTTTTCAAGTGTGAATTCAACAACTCCTCTTCCTGTTAGCCTATTAATAGCAAGCTGTTTAAACTAAACTTCATAAAAATCTTTGTTATTGTTAGAGATTAAAGAAAGAAGCACATTCTTATTTATGTTTAAGAGGTCAGATAAAGTCAAGAAAATGTCACCTTGGGTATTCTAAATACTGTTGAGGCAGGAGAAAAGACAAGCCAGGGGCCTGCTCAGTGAGAAAAAAATAAAAGTTTCAGGTAATCTTAACTATTTTTGTAACTGACTTACTACCATCTAAATTTTTGGCCAACGGTTTATGGGTTTAGTGGGGTACCTGCAAAAGCTCTAATTCACCAACAGTATCGAGAGATGAGGCAAGTGCTATTGAAAGTCTGTCAGGGTCATTGTCCTTTATATATTGCAAGAGAGATTTAAAACCACCCTGCAGATGATGTTAAACTATATCAGCCATCATGCCACAGTAATAACACTTCTGGCAAGTACAGCACTGAGTGAAAAATGGACATCTGATTTTGTGTACATTCCATGAATTGCATTCTCATTGCATCTGTTACTACATGACACTCACCTTCTCCTCGAGCAGTGCAGTATACAGCTTGGCACCCTCCTCCTTGTACTCTGCCGGTATGCTTCCTAAGATCGCCTCCTTGTTCTCCGTTGCAATCTGCAACAAGGCCACAGGAGTTTGATATGCAGACAATGAAATACTAGCAACTGCAGTGCAAAGGTCATAATGACCACAGGAAGTTTGTGCCATTTATAAATTGTTCCATGGACTAGTAACTCTGAACAATGAGAGAGGATTCAACAAAACAAAATGCGAGGAGACCATTTACTTTCATAGCCTTCTTCACATCGCCTTCCATGGTACCGTACGGCTTCCTCTGCGGTATCCTCAGCAAGTAGGAAATGTCCTCCAGCGATTCCTGGCAAATGCAGCAGGCCAAATTATGCCAGTGCCTAGAAGCGATTGAATCAAACAGACAAGGAGCGAGCGAACCTGTATCGCCTTCATATTCGGGTTCGCGGGGATGGCCCTTCTCAGCGCCAGCTCGCCCGTCCTAGGCAACGACGTGTCCGGCGAGTACAGCACCGCTTCCGCCGGCATCGACACGGAGATCTGCGCGGCGATGGCCAGCGCCGCGGCCGCGCTCCTCAGCCACCGCGTCACCCCTTCCTACACCAATTCAGCCAAGCGCACGGATAAGCACCGGGAACCTGCAAGCCACCAGGTAAGGAGTGCAGCAGCGGCAGCGCGGGCGCACCTCAACGGCCCAGGAGGGCTGTTGCATCCGTCGGTGCGAGGCGCGGGCGATCAGGCCGCGCCGGCGGAGGCTAAGCCGCGTCCTCCTCCCCGACGCGCGGCATTTGGTGCCGGACGCGGCCGTGGGAACGTGGAGCGCAGGGCGGTGGCCGACGAGCGTCATCGCGGCCGCGCGCGAGGCCATGGCTGTGCCGAGACTGGGGAGTGGACACGAGGGAAGGGGAAGGAAAGGTGGACCAGGAGGAGGGCGGTGCCGCGGTGCCCTTCGTTGCCGTTGCCGAGCCGACGTCGTGGCGGTGGGCGCCGTCTATTCCCAGCCAGTAAGCTGCAATCCGGTTTCGAACAGGCTCGGCTGCTCCTGTTGGGCCGCGTACAGGCTGAAACCAACGACTGCGAGCTTCGGCCCAAGCTCCAAGGCTTGTTATGTTTGTTAGTTGCCGTCGTTTATTCTGGCCCACAATCTCGAGTTCTTGAGAGAAAATTAGAGATTTATCATCTTACGTATGGTAAAATGCGACAAGTTTATTTACCATTTTTCTCAATATCTTTATAAATTTAGAAAAGTTAATCTGACATATTTAGAGGTTTTCCCACTGACATGATTTTCTTTTTAACTGTCAACTAACATGGAAATAAGCAATGAAATTACTCTTTTCCCATTCAACTCCACTGCTCCGCACCGCATCTATTGCCATCCCCA
>BCLG01005203.1:0-15666 GCA_001602295.1 Zoysia matrella | reverse complement strand
CGCCCTCCGCTCACCCTTTGCCACGCGCCGTCGCCCTTCGCTCCTGCGCGTCGTGCCCTCGGTCGTCGCGTGTTGCGGCCATCAATCGCCGCCCTCCACTGCCGCATGCCAGCGCCCTTCTGTCACCACAGACAACTGCAGGTGCAGACGCGACGGGTACCTCACACCCACTCGAAACCCGACGAGTGCGGGTACAGGTTTTAATTTTCACCCGTGGATACGAATGCGAGTTTGAAGTTGAACCCGTGAAGTTTTTTGAAATGGTCGGGTTTTTGCTAAATTCAACCTAAATTCGACCGTTGCATCCCTAGTTGGTCTACCACGCGTCCACGCTTAGTCTTTTGGACGTGGCACGGGCGCTGGCCTGCATTCATCACGACGTATCCGTCTCTAATGGAGATATAAGGATTTTTTCAGCATGTGCTGACGGCAGGTGGAAGCTTCGGCCATTAAATGATGCGTGGAGATTCGTGCAGTAGTTTGGATATTTGTACTATGGTCGGCTTTTATCTTGCGCTATGGAACAGGAGCAGATCTCATTGTTCGGTTGACCATGGATGGAACATAAAAATCAAAACGCCCCCACCCTCCTATTTTCAAAATCCCCTCATCCACAAGCCCTCCCCGACGAGGTACATCCTGCGGGCCGCCGCCGCCGCCCATGCCCGTCGCCACCTCCCCGGCGGTCGCCGCCTGCGCCCCCTCGCCGCGTCACCTCCCCCTCTCCCCCACACCAACCGCGTCCCTTCTCTATTCATCTGCCGCTTCAGCTCTCTCACGCGAACGGCGAACCCGCTCGACCTCCCCGACGCGCTCCGCCCGCGCCCCGCCGCATCGCGTCTCCTTCCCCTCCTCCCCCGCCGCCTTCCTTCTTCCGCGGCCCCGAGCCTTACCCCATCTCCTTCCTCTTCCGTCGGGAAGACACGCGCGCCATCGGGGACAGCTCGGTCTTCCGATCCGCCGTCCTTGCCTCCGGTCCGACGTCACCGCTGCCGATGTGTTGTCCACGGCCCAGTCCACTGTCCCTGACATTGGATCTGCCATGCGTGGCCCAGGATGCGACCCATCCGCCGTCCCTACCTCTGATCAAACATTCGCGCTGCCGCCCACCATCCCCGCCGCTGGATATGAGGTTTGCGGCTCAGGTTACGGCCATGAAAAGGTAATGTTTGGGTCAATCGAAACTCCAGAGTCTGCATGATAGTGGATAGCATGGTATTAGACACTCTGTTTTGGTCCTCTATATGTAGGGCTTCTCAAATACACCAATCTTTGGGTTAGGAAGGTGCTAGCTAGGCTAAACTTCTATGCTTTGAGCTTGTTAAATCCGTCAGATCTTGGAATTCAAATAATTTCTTATTTTTAATTATGCTAATTAAGTTCTATCTTCACCCCCTGCATCTAACCTTCAGCAGTTCTAATTGTCTGCACATTTACTTTTGGAGCGCACTAGCAGTTCCCCACTACAAGTTCCTTTGATATATGTGGATCTTGGGTTCATAGCCACCTAATTAAGTATGTGTTGCTATTGTGTGAAAACATCCTTATGATGCTTTTAGGAATATTCTTTATTATGTGAATTTGTACTCCTATATAACAGAGCATATATAGTACTACAGGGTTGTATAGCTTGTAAATTATTCAGACAATACTGCTATGAAATTTTTATTTTGTGGCTGTTATCTATTACCTCGTTCTAATCATTCCTTTATTATGATGCTATATCTCAAATGGTAGGCTTCTATTCAAACTATAGAATTTTAGTCAGTCAAGATGCATTGCAATATTTTTGAGGCACCAACTGTTCGCTCTTAATTCCAGGATTGTTGAAGAAATATTT
The DNA here is from genome assembly GCA_001602295.1 of Zoysia matrella. Lineage (NCBI taxonomy): Eukaryota > Viridiplantae > Streptophyta > Magnoliopsida > Poales > Poaceae > Zoysia > Zoysia matrella. The sequence goes on along the minus strand of BCLG01005203.1, from coordinate 13,826 downwards.
GTGGGCCAAGAAAGATTCTGCAGAGCTACTCGATGATTTGGAATTTGAGCAAAAAGAAGTTACTGCCATCAAGGACAAAGGTGTATACAAGCAGAAACTAAGACGGCGGCAAGCCAGCAAGATGTGTGATTTCGGTAATGTGCATACTTTTATATTTCATCTAGTAATATTGGACTCAGTGCCTTCGTCCTGCAACCTTGCTCCTTTTTATGAAAGTTGTACATGTTGTGGATGGGTTCGGGCACGAGTGCCTTAAAATTTCAACATCGATTATATAAAACACCAGTTCCCCCTAGCTTATGGGTTAACAGTAATAGCAGTGATGCTGATTTATTTTCCCTGTTCGTGGTGCTAATTGAACCCAGAGCCGCAGTTTGTCTGACCAATGATGAATCATAATTCCAGTTTATTTTTCTTGTCTTTTCCTGGTTCAGTGAGGAACCCATGGTTACAATGAAGTTGTTACATTTTTTGCACTCTTTATTCGTTACTGCCTTGTTAAAGTTAATGGAATGTAATGCATGTTTCATTCCTTGGATAATAAGAGTTTTTTTTCATCTATTAATCTTGAGGCTGCACTTAAAACTGGAGAACATTCAGATATCAATGGCAAAGAATTGTCTGGAGTTAAAGGTAACCCAAGATTTAGTTAAGGAGTCTGCTGTCTTGACATTTTAACTATTTGAACACCTAGGATGTTTTCCCAATGCTATTATTTCATATCAAATTTTGTTAACCATTGTTGTAACCATTGAATTTACGGGGAAGAAGTTTATTTCACCTCATTAAGGACTAGAAGGATGCTGCTTTTTTGTAGAACACAAGGCCAATATATCGGTAGATCGGACTATTATTTTAGTTCCTTCACTCTTACAATCACATAACTACATTCTAGTTTATCTTCTTTGCTACTACACACTTAGTACTTTGTTGCTCCCCGATTTATTTTTTTTCCTGCATCGTCAATGTTAATATGGCATTTGATGATTTGGTTTCAGCATGATTTATGAAGAGCTTCCACCTGAATACAAGGAAAGTGTAACACCCCGTATTTTCCAAAATCAAAGAAATCAAATTTCACGAATTGAATTCAAAAGCAACAAAAGTCGAGCTTCAAAAAGAAATAAAACACTTCAACTTAAAATTTTAAATTTTGAATTGAATTGGAATTTAAAAGTGAGAATTAAAATTTTTCAACAAAAAAGGTAAAACACATTCCTGAAAATGACAACAAGAATTAGCTGGCATAAAAGAATCTTCGTTGAAACCTCCTTTCAAAATTCAAAAGCATTAATTAAATTATTGCTCTAAAACATCTAGCAGTCTTCTGAATTTTATAGAAAAATATCCTTTTCGAATTTGAAGATGCTCCCAAAAGGAAAGTTGTTCCCCATAAAAAGTTATTCGACCCTGCAAATTTTCAAATTCATCGGATCTCGGAAAGGTGAGATTTTGAGGAAAAAACAGAGAGCTGCTGGAGAATTTCGAAAAATCAGAAAATAGAAGTTTCTGCGGGCCCTACCTGTAGCCACTCCTTCTTCCTCCAGCGGCGCACGGATAGCGTGGCGCGCATGCACAGCACCACGTTGCGGGGTCGCCACGCACCCGCAGCCGTGTCCCCCTCAAGTTACTTCCGCCCCCTCATCCCCGACCAGCTCCTCTCATTCTCTCTCGCGCTCTCTCTCGCGCGCCTGCATCCTTCGGCCGACGACAACCCTCCGTGGAGCACCACCGCAAGCGAGCGCGCCACCCAACCCCCAAACTCCTGCCCCTCTCCTCCCCTCCATTCCAGCGGCAAGCAGTTCGGATTTGGAGATTTTACCCAAAATCGGTTCTTCAGACGGCCGCCCCAATTCCTCCCAAATCGACCCCTCTCTGGTGAGCTATGCCTCAATATCTCGGACCCTAAGCTGCTCAAGACCATGGCGGTTTCATCTAAGCTCTTTTCCCCTTGTTTCGTTTGAGGTTTTGACCGTAGTGAGAAGCTTTGTCGCCGGCGTTCATGGGGACGGCACCACCTCGCCGGTGCCGACCCACTTCCGGCCATCCTCGACGACGACAACCCCAGTGCCGGTCTTCTCATCGCCACCATGAAGCTCTACGGCATTTTTGTTTGATTTTTCATTGACCGGAGAGCCGCTTAGACCTCGCTGAAGTTCTTCCCGCGCCGCCCGCTGACGTCGAGCTACTTCTGGTGAGCAACCGCTCGTGACGACCCCTCCTCCGGGCTTCCCTCGACACGGCGACTCCTCGGGTAGCCCAACCGGACGCGCGACCCAAGGGGCAAGCCCGCCGCGAGCCGGCCGCCTCGTCCGGCGAGGCGCCATGGCCGCCCGCCATGGGCTTGGCACGCCCAGCCGCGGGGATCGGCTGTGGCTGGCCGATCTTGTGCGCCACACTCTATGGCCAATCGTGTGGCCTACCCCAGCAGGCTGCCACGTGGCCCCAGTGTGGGCTGGTTTTGTATATTTTGGGAAATCAATTTCTAATTGCGCAGAAATTCAGTAAACATTGCAAAAATCATAGGAATCACATACTAACTCGGAAAAATTTGAAACAAACTTTGTTAGACTTCTAAAATTATAATATTTTAATTGAAACTAATAAACACCAGTAATTATTTATCTAAATAATTATTAATTGTTAATAATTGCATTTGCATGTTTAATCCATAATTAATTTTGTGTGCATTATTAATTAGTGAGTTTTTGCATGAATGTCCCTTAGGGTATTACAGAACATTATAAAAATGTTTTAGGCTAATATCTTCCGTAATTATTTTATAATTGTATTAGTCTCTAGTTTCTAGTAATTGATTCATAATAATTAGTGTAGTAGTTTAAAATTCACCAAATTTTGATCCGAGATGATCTTTAATTAATCTTATCCTATTGTAATTTCTTTTAGTCCAGTAACCTTACTAAATATTATTAATTTAGTTTATTTAACCATATTAAGTGAATTGTCTTAGTAATTAACTAAATTACTTGTACTATAATTGGTTAAATTACTTGAGGTAGTTATAATTAAGTTCTACTGATATTTTGACCTATTAAGTTTAGTGTAAGTATTCACCTTATCATTTTACAGTGATTAACTAATTATATTAAATATCTACTCCATCTAGTAATAGAAAAGATTATAATTGTATTAATCGGTTTAGTAATTTTCAATAATTACCAGCACACTTAAGTCTTTCATATGTTAACTCAACAAATAAATATTGATTTACCTCTGCATTTGTTATCATTACATTGCATGGCATGCATTTTCATACTAGCGTTTATTTCTTATTTAGTGAATGATGCTATGGAGAGTGACGTGGGTGATGGGAAAAAAGGAGATGCTTTGTTTGATTGTGTGGAACACCTGTAAACTTAAGGCAAGCACCTTGCATTTTGAACCCTGTTTTAGATCAGTTTTTAATATTGATTTGTTTTAGTTAAGATTATGTCGTGCATTAGGTCGGGTACTAGTGGTATATGCTGCATTACCCATTCCTTGATTACTTGTTCCACCTTGTCTTTGAATGTTTTTGTCCAGGGTGAGAGTTTCCCATTTTACGGTGTGTTTTGCTTAGCCATGCTTAGACCGAAAAGTCGAATCAGTGGAAGGTCACCACTGTTTCGCGAGTATAAGATCTTTATTTACCTAGTTACTTATATGGTTGGGCTAAACCTGAGAATGAATAAATTGAAGACCGGACGGAGATGATATATAGGATGGATTGGGAAGGTCGGGCCTTCACGGTGGTAGCCCCGTCTGTGTCGATTAAGGACTAATCGTTGTTAAAGTCGGCCTAAGCACTTTCCGTTCATATCACATGTCGAATATAATGGTAAGACAAGCCGAATATCTCATTTGCATACCAGTGTTTGGGCAATGACGACATGTCTTGACTGACACGCACGAGTGATCGCTGGGCTCTTACGAGACACGGGACCGGTCCTCCCTGACATGTCGATTGTCCAACCGTTTGGGAATAGATGAGAAAGGTTGACATGAGTGTCCTCTTGCGTAACGGTTATATGAGCCGGATGGTACTCAAGTCGTGTGAGTACAGTTGGACTCTTCTGTAGGGTGTATAATCGATTCGAATCGCCGCGGTCTCAGTCATGACCAAGCTTAGAGTCCAATTTTGTTCAACATAGAAAACAACTTCACCTAATTAATCACATGTCGGAAAAGTTGTGAGCTAGTATGAAGGAGATATACTGTGGACACATCTCAGTATAGATGATACTGGTTAAAATTAGAATACTTACGAGACATGGGTTATATAGAGGTCTTATACCTTAAGAATATTTACTTTATGCTTGCTTAATGTCACTTTACCTTAATCATCGCTTTATGCAAAAAGTTTTAACCTATGACCTTATCTTTGCTATTTAACCTGATGCATTATCTTTGGAGTTGGGACTAGCCCATGGGTATACTCACGTTTGTTTTGTTGGAGTTTTACAGGTGCTGTTATTGTTTGTCCCTTTCAAGCGTGATGGTGGTGTTCGTGGGCTGAGCACAATCATTCTTTTTTGTTTGTTTTGAAAACAAAAGTTTCCGTTGCGTGCATTGTTGACTATCCTCGTTAGAACCTAAACTAAATTGGCCTTTGTTGAACTGTGATTTAAGAAAGTTTGAGAGTTGAACGCTATCATCCTACTACTCTCATTCATGCAAGTTTGTTATATTCTTCTTTACTTATGAACGGTAATAATTTTACCAATTGTTTTTTTAGTATGTGTATCCCTTTGCAATGTATACAATGTTGGTTATCGATATGCTCTTGTTCTGGGTGATATTTGTAAAGCATATTAGGGGACTACCGAGGTTTGTTTTTCGTTAGTCGAATTTAGAGCTTGTGTGTCGCTTATGAACTGCAAGCTAATTTGACTAATTAAAACTCAACTTAGACTGTTCCTGACAGAAAGGCTTTGAGCATTCTACTACTTACATCCTAGGCTTCACTCCATGCTGGCCATTGCTACAGTTGGCAGGCTATTTTTGGTTGGACGGTTGGTTTGCTTATAGTCTTTAAATATTACTTTTGTAAAATAAACTTCCGCTTCTCTTTTCTGGTACAACATTGACCGAAAGAAATGAGCCTGAGACTCCTACCTATCTTCAAGTGAAATACAGAGTAAATAATTATTGATCCTTGTCTTTTTGGGTTAATCTATTTATACCAATAGCAATAGTTTAATTTGAATGCAAACTGCATTTTAATGAGAAAAAGGGCTAAAGTGAAAACAAGCAGTGAGAGAAAGATAGATATTATTGATCTAATGTATTATTATTTATCCATAATGAAAGATAGAGAGAGAATTGAAGTGAAAAATAAATTGTTGTCATTTGTTCAGTTTATGTTTCCTTTAATTATAATTTACCAATTGTTAGTATAAGGCTGGAATCTAAAAAGAATCTCAATCTAAAATACTGCAACTTAATACCTGTTGTGATTTGTTATATATTTTATTTTGTCAGGAATTAGACCAGTCCTTTAATCTCTCACTCGATTGGCTGCTAAAGTGAAATCAGTTTTGAATAAGCAGTTTCCTGAGCTCTGTTGTTCTTGCTGGTTATATTGGAAAATAAAGTATGTCAGCCGGCTAGAATATCTTTGGGGTGATATAAAAAAGGGAGGGTGAAATTCCAGATGGTATTGTACCAATTTGTTGTAATTTTTTGGGAGGTGGCGGTGGTAGATGTAACATGATTTTTCCATGGATCTTTTCCATTCAAGAAGCTACAAGTTGTCACTGCTAGCCCACGTGATGTAATGTGATTGAGTGAGCATATTGATCTCGATGTATATCCTAGTAATGTTTTGCTAAATCGTATGTTACTTTGCAATAAGTGAATGGGACAAATGTCAATTCGTGTCACTACCTTGGGCTTGGACAAAAATTTGTGTACTTTGAATATTAATGTAATATCAGAATTGTCGATCATGTGGTGTGACTGCCAATTTGCAACTTCTCTTGCCATAACTATGCTCTTGCCAATTTGCAGGACGCTTACGCCTTTGTTTTGAGTGACTGCCTTTTTTTTTTAGAACAGTGACTGCCATTTGGAAATAGCTGCAGTAGTCCTATCCAGTTTTAATGAAACTTTATATTTGTCTTTAGTATTGATTTTTATGAACTCAGGCTTCATTCGACCAAGGCTGCAGATATCAGTCATACATGCTTCATAAGTTTTCTTAGCCGTGGAACATTACCGCCCAAGGAAAATGTCCCTGGTACTTGGCCGCCAAAATCAATCTATCACTTTTCTGAGCGCAGGTACAAGAAAATCTCAGTTGATGCTGACAAAATAATTCTCCCGTGCTGACTGCCAACTGCACTCGCAGCTGCACCTGCATTTCTACGAGTTGGAAATGTGGCCGTGCCAGATGGTGATGCGTGCTCCGAGGACAGCAAGAACCCCGAGATTTATGGACCTGCCGGTGATCGCCCACGAGGCCACGAGGGATGCCGGATGCTCCCCGTTCGGCACGCTGCCTCCCTTGAACACACTCTTGGCGCGAGGAACGGCGCCCTTCTGCTGTAGACAGATGGTGAAAATAAGTTAGGTTTCTTTTTGGATTACGGGATTTTTTTTCTAAATTTTATATATTTTTTAAATTAATTGATTTATATAAAGTTTCTGTAAAATTTATGTCACGGAGGAAGGAAACAAAACATGTGTTCTGCGGTGCACGGATGGATAAGAACGGACGGAAGCTGACAAAATTTGGACGCTTCGTGGGGACATCCTCAATCCCTCATTCCGGTTCCCCTAGCTAGAGACAAAACACGTGTAGCCTTGTCGAGTTGTAGGAGCGCAGGCGCACATGCAACATGGCCTACATCCACGCGTACGTCGTCGAGGTCGTGACAAGTATGCAGTTCTTTTCATTTTTCTTTATGTTCCAAAACGAAGTGGAGATAAACACGTCTACTCGGAAGACTGGGTTTTTTTTTTATCCCATCTCATGCATGGTTCGGAGGGCCGGCCTCCTTCCCTCTCGACGCAAAGCGACAGCTCCCGTATTTGTCTCGCTCGTTGACGCAGCCAGTAGCTCTCGATAGGATAGAAGAAACAAACGTTTTACGCCATGCATGCATCGAGCCAACAGCCCGCGGGAATTGATCGAGCCACCACCCACCAGGACCACAAGTTGCTAGTAACTGCTTGCTCCGTAAACGCGACAGGTGTATGAAGGACATGCAGAATCTCATCGCCACTCTATCGTACTTACCTCCGTTTATAAATATTTAGCAATTTTAATTTTTACTATTTATACTTTGACTAATTATAATTTTAAAATTATTTTGTTAGTTAACTTATAAATAACATCATATGATTTGTCATCTTTGAGAATGCATATTTTTTATATTTATATGTCAATTTTTTTAAAAAAAACAAACGATCAAAAAGTTTATAAAAAAATCAAAACTGATAAGTATTTGTAAACGGAGGTAAGTAAAGTTTTTGATTAGTGATCATCGAAGGGCGTTATGTACGAATTGGGCTGCAGATCCGAGCTCTTGCAGTCCCCGCGTAGCTTCCTTGTTGACTGTTGATGGGCGTTCCGTTAAGTTGCGTGCAAGACAGGTCACGTTTCGAATGGTGCTAACCAAGAAAGCAAACACGGCGAGCGAGAAGCAGCCAGGCGAGCCGGCGCAAGCACCGTCTTGTACTCCTTTCCGGGAAAGGCCCGTCTCGCTTTGCGGCGCCGCGGGAAAGGATCGTGTCCCGTTCCCGTAGACGGTGCCACCCGGCCTCCTTGCTCCTCTTCGCTCACTCCCCCTCCTCGGCTCCAACGTGCCCGTCGCTCGCCTCCCTCCCGCTCGCTCGGTCGCTCAGTCACAGCGCGCGACGCGATTCCGGGGCCCGGCGACTCGTGGTCCCGCGTCGAGGGGAGCAGAGCGGCAGGGGACGAGCGGCCAGGAAGCCGGCAATGGCGGCGCGCCCGCGCCGGTCGTGACCGGGAGGAGGCGCGAAGAAAAGAAGTGGGGGCGGTGCGTGCCATGGCGCACGGTCCGGCGATGGCCCCGTCGGCGGGGTCCGAGACTGCCGCCGCCGCCGCCGCGGAGGAGATGCGGTGGCGGCAGCTGGACAGCGGCGTGAGCTCGATGTCGTTCGGGCTCGTGGCCACCGGCGTCCTCGTCTCCATGTTCCTCGCCATGGCCATCCTCGAGCAATTCTTCCGGGCCCCGGGGCCGGCCACCGGCGTCCTCCGCCGCATCCGCCTCCTCGTCGGCCGCGGCGGCGAGCCCGGCGCGGATCTCGAGGCGGCGAGGAAGCTCGACGGCAGCGCGCGCATCGAGGTACGGTGCACCGCGCGTGACTGCTCCCGCACGCGAGCTCGCGCCTCAGCCCCCCGCCCCGACCCGTCCGTGGCGCGTGGTCGCTTTTAATGATTCCGTCGGCTTGCGTTTTGCTCTGCTTTCATTCCTCGTGCGGCTTCGCTTTTCGCAACTGCGTGTCTATGCGTCTGCTCGACCTGATTGCGAATCTTTAACTGCCTTGTTCTTGCCTTACTACTACTCGTCTTCGCCTCTTTTGGATCATGATGCATCCGTTGCTCGTGCAAGAAAATAGTAATCCTTCGTTTCTAAATTATTGACACGGTTTGATTTCGAACATCAATTTTAACTATTTGTTTTTTTAAAAATATTAATTTAAATATGTAAAATTATAATTTATAGTTCTAACTACTTTGATAATAAATAAACTATGACAAATTATATAATATTCATCAAACTATTTTCAATAAGACAAATAGTGAAACATGATGTCTGAAGTCAACGGTGTCAATAATTTGAAAATAGAGAGAGTAGTTGTAATCACTGGAGTAAAAGATTTGATGATGACACTAGGCACCTGAATGAACAAATAAACATCTTATCTCGCATATCCAAAGTAAACAAAAAATGGACAATTTGATCTGAATGTGAAGCTGTAATGTGTTTATTTTCATTGTAGTAGAGCCTAATGTAGCCTTGTTTCTAGACATCACATTTATTTAGTTTGTTGGACATGTCTTGCTAGTTCAGTTCCACTAGTGTCTGCTTTTGCTAGTTCATACAAGCACATGCATTCCACTTGGAGTCTAGGACTGCTATAGCATTGTTCCATAACAGGGCATCACACAAGTATTGTTATGTGGGTACAAACATCAGGAAGCATGCGTAAGCCTGGGATGCGAACTCTTTTGTCTCCCCTAAATTCTAGGATTTGGCCAAGCTAAGTTAATTTGACGTGCAATTTGATGCAATGATACAAGGCCTAACTCAGTTGATTAAGGATGTGGATGTACACCCTGACCACCTATGTTCAAGTTCTCTTTGTTGTGAATTTGGGTACCTATTTCTTCCTAGGTTGACCTAGTGTAATTTGTTGCAACGACTTTTTCCCCTCTTGAGAGAAGGTATTGATTCAGAGGAAATTTGGCAGACAGCTTCAATCAGACAAGGGCCCATTCTATCTGCAGCCATCCCAAGTACCACGGTCTACCTTTTCTATCTCGGCGGTCCACAGTTTGTTGCTTGAGAATTATTAGCGATGCCATCATGTGGAACATATTGCTATTAAGTTGGGTTGGCAGCCCAACCTTGTTTCTGTTGGGGTAGTGGGTCACGTTGTAGGATGTAAAGATATGGAATCATAAGAGGTTCTGCCTAGGATTAAAAGGTTCGTTTGCAAAAAAGTTTGAACTTTTATAACTGCTGGTACATTAATCTCAACTCGCCATGCTAAAGTGACTACCATATAGATCAATTAACCTAGGCAGAGTGAGTCCATATCATCTAGTCGTTACATGTATCAAGAGTCATGTACAGTGCTTAGTTTTAATTTCAGCTGGAAAAATTCTTATTGAAAGAAAAATTAACAATGATTACTTAACTGCTTGCCACCATGCATTGGAGAAAAAAGATGTTGGTAACACCTATTCTACTGTTTCAGTGGTGGCAATAACTTTAAATTTAAGTAAACTCGGACACTTAAAGTTAGGAACTGATTCTTGCTCGGTTAATGGTGTGGGTGAACACCCTGACCACCAGGTTCTAATCCTCTTCAATGTGAATTTGGGTGTCTATTTTCTTCTTAATATAATCACCTAGTACCTCCTAGTTTGGTTGAGTTTATTTTTTTTCTTTTCTTTTTTTTGCACCAAAAGTTGTCAGCGTTGTTAAGTTTTTTTTTTATCCTGGAAGTTGTTAGCCTATCCCCTTAAGCAGGGTGCTTAACTACTTCTTGTATTCTACCCATGATCAACATCAGTTTCAAGCTTTATTGTGCACATGATACAATTTTAGTGTTGATTCGGAAAATTATGAATAGCGGCATTCTTAACCATGCAATAGGAGACTGTGGAACAGGATCTGATTGTGGCACTGGATAAAAATTGTGTTGTTGCTTAATTTTTCTATGACCTACTATCCGAGGATTAGTTCCATTGATGGTCGGCTTGAGCTTCAATATTGTATTAGTTATGTGCAGGAATTTTCTTTTCTCTAATTTTATTACTCCTTCCGTATGAAAGTTCCTGATCCAATTTTATATAACTGGATGCCAAATCATACATATTCACTGTACTATGCAACCATTTCCTAGTTTCACTTATCCTCTCTCTTTTGCTTCCTTTTGTTAGGTCTTCATCTCTAGCCTACGAATTTGGTCTAGGAAGAAGGGAATGTCACTTTTTTACTTTGCCAGCTAAGCTGCAAACCTTCTATGCCAGCTTGGGATAACTATACCGAATACGGATCTGAAATCTTTTAATGATTGTAGTACAAAATCCCTCTGTAAGACCTGGTACTCCCTGCTTGTTGCAAAAAATACCAGCTCCTGAAAGCCTGTCTAGTGGTATGCAAATGCGGAGCTCATTTGAATCAACATTACTGCTGTACGCTTAATTGCTACTATAATCTGTGTCAATTTGACCTATCTTCCGTTATCCTGCTATTTCCATCCCCGTTGTTTCAAAGTGAAGAATTGAAAATTTCTTAGGCTTGCATCTGAATACCATCTCTGGCGTTACAGTTAAGCCTGCATATTGTATCTACATCGAATCATCTACACGCCATATCTGAAACTTTTTTGTCATCACATTTACCATAAGGAATTCACTTGACACTGATCACGTTCACTTTGTTCACCTTGCTTGCAGATGCCTATTTACGCCAAAGACGTCTCAGTGCTGATGCCAGGAGAAGATGTACCGACATTCATCGCGCATCCTGCCCCTGCACCCTGCCCTCCGGAGAGGATCCAGTGGCCCTCGCATCAGCCCGCTCCGTTCACTGGTTCCTCGTCGAATCCAACGTAGCAATTCGGTGGCGGTTAGGAGCATACCTGGCAAGACGGGCGCTCGTTGTACATACACTGACAGCCCCCCACCCCAATTCCTTTCCCGCTGTACTGTGGCCGGGCGAACGGCGGCGGCTGGTGGATCTGGTGATCCGGGGAGGTGCTGCTGATCCCGCTTGCTGTGTTAGATGCTGCTTTTCTTGCTGATCATGATCGCCGTGCGTTGCTTGCGTGTTAGTAGTAGATGATTGATGGGTACACGTGCGTGTAAACTCGCTCAGTAGCAGCAGCAGACGATGTCAATCTCTCTAGCCCTTTTTGTTGTCTGTGCTCTCCTGCCTGGTAAACTCGTTTCGTTGCATCGATCCGGCTGAATCGATTATTAGCTTTCCGTTGCTACGTGACACCGCCGGGCCGATTCTTACAGCTTTGGAGGTGACCGGCGGCCCGGCATGTGGACCATCGGAGTACGCCGAATTTCGCAGGCCACAGGCCCAGGGCCGTGACCGCCGCGCGGGGGCCGTATGCTCGCTCGCTTGCCGGCCGGAGAGGCCCTTCCACCGCGCGACACGAGACGCCGGCGGACGACAGGCAGCATCCCGCATCTGTTCCACCTACCACCCGCTCCCGCGGGACGCGCGGTCCTGGCGTCCCGCCTCCTCTATTCGCTGCGCCCGCTCGTGGCCCGGTGCAGCGTGTGAGCACAGGTGAACTCCATCACGAGCTTCTCTCGACTACTGTGGGCTCCGTGATTACCGTCTGGATTACGGCGAGATCGATCAGTGCACGTGACTGGTCTCGCCGCGCCCTGCTCCCTTCCCTGTCCGGTCAGAACTCAGACGAGAGCGCGACATCGAGGCGGATCGGCGCGCCTGACACAGCTACAACGGCTACTTACGAAGTACGGAGTACTCTACAACGATCTCCTGTACAGATATGCGTAGCCGTTACACGACCAGAAAGCGCCGTCACGTGCAACCGGATTTAAGTATGACAGCGATCGACACGCCCAGTTGACGATGATCCCAGACAATTGCACTAGAATATTGACAGCACATGTGGAGCGCACGGACGCCAAAAGTTCAAGACTTCGCCAGTATTTCTTCTGACGATTTGAAAACGGCCGGTCCGTCGCCCGTACAATTTGCTGGTATGAAAACTTCACGCTCCATGCCTCCACCCATCCCGGTAGGAAATTCCCATTTTCGTTCTCCCTTTCCTGCGAATTCTGGTAAGAATCGGAGAGAAACTGATGTGCCTTTCGTCCGGTGCCCTGCGGGGCGGGGTGTGTGGACGCCCCACCGAAGCGCCACGGATTCGGAGGCCAAGTGATTGATTGGGATTGGACTTTTTCTTTTTTGCGACAAGATTGGGATTGGACTTGTGCCCGGGGCATCCTCGCTGGACACCCGCTGGAAAGGCAGGACAAAAGGGGCAGGCTAGCGGTAGGGGCACTCATTCTCAGTCCTGTTTCCCCTCATCATTTGTTCCCTGCCGATGCGGTGCCATCACAACGTTGCCAAAAAAGAAAGGCGAAAGTTGGATGAATGGTTCCGACCATCATTTCCAGTTTCTCGTTTGACGCTTAAGCACTTCCAATTGATTGATTCTTGCTTAGTCAACTGGTAAGTAAAAAATGTGATCAGACAGACGGCAGTTCATGAGCCGCGACTCATAGGGCTCCAGCGGCATGCTGCGGCGATGGAGATAAGGCGCTGGTGTGGATAAGATAGTCAGTCTTTTCTCCTCTACATTATTTCACGATTTGTATCTAGAACAATTTAACAGCTATTGGTAGAACAATTTCACTTGTAGAACAATTTTTACTTTTAAGATTTGTACCTAGAACATCAATTGCTTTAGGAAAAAAAATTCTTGTGTACATCTTGTATCCGAAAATATGTCAGCTCTATTTTTTGCGAGGGGATATTAATGTCCAACAATTGAGAGAGTACAAGGAAGCAACAATGCGATAACACCTTAAACAAGGTCCACGAAACAAATAAAAACTGATTAGTTTCTGAAAATTTGGTTCGGCTCAGTTTTACCGAACGACCAATTTAACCCGGTACTTAACAAAATGGTGAAATGACCCATTTTACTGGCTATTTTCTATACTGTTAAGCATGTTAGCAGTTTTGTAAACTTGGCTTCAACAGCTTAAGATGTTGCTACCATCATTTGTCATCAGAACAAAGAATATTCTTAATTTAGAATAACAACCAAATAACTTTATTGGGAATAAACTAAATGTGAAAACTAATTCAATGCTCCCTTTGTTTCAGTGAAGTTAATTACCATTCTAATATTTTGGCACAAAAGTACTGCTTTTACTTAGCGTTCGTGGAGAAGAGGCAAAATGATAACCTTTCCAAAATGGATGAATATTTCTGAAAATACCATTGAAGATTCCTCTTGTCCCACACATCATAACGCTTTTTTCAAACAGGGTATAATTACATGGAATTTGTACGGATTACGCTACTTAATGCGCCATTCAAGTGATACTCCTATATTCCTTCCTGGTG
>BCLG01005202.1:0-28924 GCA_001602295.1 Zoysia matrella | reverse complement strand
TAAAGGTTGAACCGTAAATATTTCATCTTTCTTGTGGTCTGTATGCAGCTTGATGCAAAATTGGTTGTGCAATTTTGTTTATTGCTAGTCATTTCCTTTTTTATAAAATATTCATATGACTTATTGATATGTATCAATTCCTCTAGAGCTTGTTATGACACCTTTTGTGCTTACCTCTCTGACAGTGTAGTAGCCAAGAGTATTTATATGCCTCTGTTTTATATTGGTCTCTTTATTTGCTTCTGTTACTTGCATATGATTATTATGACTTTGTTTTACTCAGCAAGGAACCATTATGTATTATGAAACATGTTTGAATTTCGTTTCAAAAAAATTAAGTTGTTATGAGAAAGAATAGAAGGTGTCCTATTGTGAATTACAAAACGTTTCCTGAATTTTGATAAAACTAGCTGTTACAAACTTAGCAAGTCTGTATATCTGAAGCTATTCGTTGATTCTAAAATACATGTTTTTTCCTGTTCGTATGTTTCTAACAATTATCCCAGCTTTTTGTATAAATAATATATAATCTAAATATATTATGAACTTATTGAAATTTGCTCTGTGAAGACTGAACAGGGGTTGGAGGGCTTACTGACATGATAAGAGCAAATAGCACCAATATTGGTGGAGAAAGAATTGAGATGTCGATGACAGCTTCACCAGCTTGTCTTGTGTTCACACTCTGGAACAGTAAACACACCAGCTTCTGGGCCCAATTCAGTTCCTCCAAGGGTTTTGAATTCCATCCAAAATAGCAAAGAAACATTACTTGCAGAAAAATGACCCCTCCAGCAGTCAGAACCAGGTTTGCAGAAGTCTTTTGTTGTTGCAAACGCCTGTAGCCAGTCTCCTCCGCATGCTGGAGAATGTAGGTATATTCTTCTCTTTTTCTGATCTTTCCCAAGGCCCATATGCTTAGCCTCAATAATGGTGTAAACAATGCGTTGCCTGCTAGAATCTGTGGGATAACCAGAAGAAGAAAACTGGAATTCTTTCTGAATATTGCCATATTATCATTCAATGGAGTGAAACCACAGTTTACATATGAGGACACTGCTGTGAAGATGGAGAACGTCCGCATATTTATATTTTTGCTCTCCAGAAGGTATTTTGTATCTGAATCAATCAAAATGCAAATAATAACGACCAGGCAGCTGCTAAGAATGCCTACTACAAAATATCCTGCCACTACATGAGCCAAAAAATTGCACATATTCTGATTCATGCCTTTGCTTTCCTGTACCTGGTTATGTGATATGTTTGTTTCTGAATGGATGTCATACATATTATTGCTGTATCTTCTCTCGGCATCGGAGAACTCAATGTCACTGCATGTTGAAGGCAGTCTTTTCTGGAGGATATCATCTGTATTGGCCTTAGCCTTTTTGAATAGCAGTCCCAGAATTGAAGTGAACACTTCTCCTCCTAATAGCATCAGAATAATCAAAACCCATAGCTGCCGGTCAGAAAAGTCCTCCATCTCAACTGTTGCCATGCTTGAGACTGTCAAGGTGGACACAGAGGTGAATATGAGGTCGAGGTTCCTTGGATTTGCATTATGCTGTGGCCTGAGATTCTTCAGAGCAAGGAAACCAAAAAAGGATAGTGACATGAAGTAAATAATTTGAACCAATAAAGGATTTTTCTGGATCACCATGAAAGAGCTTCTGAAGAAATACTTTGCACATTTGGAAATGGAATCAAGCCTCATGGACAGAAACTCATGGAGATGCTGAATTTTCTCCTTAATGATCCTAACCACTTCGGAACTGGGTAACATGGGCTTCATGGCTATATGTGATTGGAAATGCTGAATGGTGACTAGAGCTGAACTGAATCGATGCATTGTTGGAGGTTTGTGGGCTTTGATTCGGATTGTGGGAGTTGGAAACTGGAAGCTGCTTTCATGGTGTTATGTAGGTCTCAAGGATTCTGTCCTGCCACCACTGGTGAGCTCAATATGTAGGGGAGTAAGACAATGGTGCCAACCTTCATGTAGTAATGATGCTGATGGTGTCCACTGGGCCCCATTCCCAAGTATTATTGATGTATGGGGCAAGCATGTGCTTCAAGTATTATAATGTCTAACTACTGTATGTTCCTGAATGGGAAGATCCTCGGAAATTAGGATTATTCATCTTGGTATATCCTTTATTTATATCTATCACTTCAGCCTGATGAACAAACCCATGACGTTTTACTAATTCAACTATTTTCCTTAATCTTCTATTCTAATTTGGCATATCATCTATGCTTCGCTGTGGATCATGTGCATTCCTCAAATTTAGTTACAGTAAGTGGCCTTTAAATTACAGATGTAAATTGCCGTATTTAGTTTCTCTTCTGCATTGCTCAACACAAGACACTATTTTGATTGTGAAAATGAGGTCTGGTTATGATTTGATTCACAACATTTGCGTTCTCTTAATTTTCTTTGGGTTTATATCAGAGGTTACAGTCTTATATAATCATTTTGGGCGTGTTCGTTTGTGCTACTTCTGGCGTTTTTCGGCTGCTGCTGTTCCAAGCCGCCGTTCGGTTCAGATTAAAGACTTCACATGCGTGCTGCAAGTGGCTGCTACTGCTAAAAATTGCTGCCCGCGGCTGTACAGCGCAGCTGTTAAAAGCACATACGAACGGACCCTTTGTTTATAATTTTTTACTGTAGTTTGGATTATTTTTCAGATTACAAAATTTCAAGACCAGCTTTATAACTTTTCTGCCCTAAGATATCCGAAGTGGTCGGATCCCACGCAAACGGAAACTACGTTCACCGGGCTGCCTTTTTCTCGTGCGAACAAATGTGTCGGCATACTTTTCTTACCCCTTTTCCTTACGGTCATTTTTTCTGTATGATTTAGTGCCAGTCGCGCGTGTTACTTCCTTCGCCTTCTATGGGAGAAGTGTTCTAGTGACTACTGATGTTGGGGATGTTTTGCAGTCTCGTCTTTTTCCAGAAAGCAGTCTATGATATCAGGAACTTCCAGACGTGTAAGCTAAAATGACTACAACATCCCTTTTTAATTAAGCACTGGTAACAGAGAGAGATGTACGTGGGTACTAAGAAATGCAAGCAACCACAACTTTCTGGCATCAGACACTGTTGTTGGCAGTGGCAAAACCGTGTTTGAGGATAATCAGGCTATTTGTCATATCCCTGATTTTTCTTGGGTAATAGCTTTACTTCACCTAACCTGAAACTGAAAGCACTTGCAGGTGCATCTGTTCAAAGATGACGGGTAGAAGGTTCCCTTCTACACGAAAAGGATACAGAAAGTGGGGAAAAAGAAGAGAACGGAGGACATCTCATTTTGTTTTATGGCTTCAATGCATTCTGCATCATACTCCATTGTTAGATTATCTTTGATAAATCAGATACTCCCTCCGTTCTTTAATTGTTGTCGCTGTTGACTTTTAATTTCAACTTTGACTATTTATCTTATTCAAAAAAATTTAATAAATGTCATATATTTTGTTATAATTTTATTTATCATTAGAATTATTTGAATTACAATTTAAAATTTTACACATTTAAACTAATTTTTTAAATAAAACGAATAGTCAAAGTTGATGTTAAAAGTTAACAGCGACATGTATGCAGGAGGGAGTATTATGTATCACGGACTGCCACATGTATCCAGGAGGAACGGTGTGCCCCCCTAACTCTCTGTGTTCTGTATATACGGGCCGAGAGTACAACATCAACATGTCTCATTCGCGGTCCATTCTACCTACATCTACCCATAACAGCAAGCAATTGCTGCAGCAATCTACCGGGTGCCGCATCTAACTAAGCTTCCAGGCTCTGCCGCCTTTCATGCTGAACTTCTTGAGCCTTCCGAAGAACATTACAAAAATGAGAATGAGTTTGCCGGAGTCGCTCCACCTCCCGGCGAAGCCTGTCCATTTATCCGTGCAGAGTTGGTCCGAATTGATCTGTCTACTGCAACTGTAGCCCACGGAGAACCCCACATTTCCATAAGCACTGCAAAATTAACGTTGGTAAAATACGTCAGATTCCATGAAGCAAACCGTTTATTCAGACAGTTGGCTAACATTACAGTTCCATTTTGCAGTTTTTAGCGTGTATATTATTGATCTGTTCGGTATAAAAGCATGATAAATGTTTCTTTGCCGCCATATCTTGAACCACATGGAGCAGGTAACTTGCCTGACAACTTCGACGACGATGCTGAGCACGTTGAAGTTGAGGGGGTCTTCTTTGAGCTTTTTCCTCTCCGTGATGCAGATGGCAATGACAAAAATGGCCAGGTAGGAGAGTTGTGACAGGACTGTGCTCTTGAGCAACCTGATTCCCTTGCTCTCTGAGGGATGATCCGTTGCGCTGGAGCTCTCCTCAAACGGAAACCATGTCGTGTACGGTGGAAGGTACCTAGAAGCAAAAGAACAAACAGAATGGTCAGAACCGAATGTCCAGAAAAAGCCTGCACTTAAGCATTTTTAGGAAAAAAACAAATTAATGCTTCAGTATTTCTACAACCTAGCTCCTTTTTTCTCAAACGCAAGAATGTTCTCAGATTTTTTATCTTTCCTTGGTAAAAAAGATATATTTGTGGTATGCATTTGGTTAGAATCAAACAGCAGCTCCAGGTTTCATACTCATGGACCACTGATAAAATGGACTTTGAGAAAATGTGAGGAAGACGGACAAAGTTGTACTCTTCCGGACTCGTTTGGGACGCGGAGAGCACATTCGGTATTCCCCGGAGGTGGTGAAGGTATGGCATGTGATGCACGGTCCTTGTTTGAATGGGGACTTGGAATACCAGTCAGCATCTTGATTCCGGCGATCCGGAAGGTCGATACGTGACGCTGCTCGATCGGTGGTTCCATGACACCAACTGGCTGGCCGGGTCTGCCTAAATATCTGGTCCAAAATTGGGTGCCTGGAAAAATAATTTTCTGCATTTTCCTCAAAGACCTATTCAAATTTTCTATAATTCTCGCTCTATTATTTGGCGGAACGGTCAAGGTGCCCCGTGCCCGTGCCTCGCGAGCAAGTGAATTAGCTGTTTCGTGGTTGGGGAATGTAAAAAGGAAAAAATTCTGGAATCACATGCTTGCAGGTGCGGCAGGCTACCTAAGACCGAAACCTACCAACTTGGCCATAGCAAAGGTTTCGATGATTCTTGAGCTGAAAATCTGGCCCCGGTGGCGTTGCGGTTGCGGGAGCCGTTCGTTCAACGGAGAAGATTCCGGCGCCGGCGGGTAGCAGGCTGCCACCAGTTTAAGCTTTACAGGTTAGTGAACGTTACAGGCCTTATCAATCTTTTACTTACTGCAGCATTATGATATGACCTACGTATACTTTGGCTCAATAATACAGTTGTATATTTGTAGCCGCCCCCACAAAGAACTGGTCAAGTCCAAGCGATATATACTTTCTCCATTTTAAAAAGAAGTCATTTAGGATAATATTTTGATCAAACATTAAGTAATATAAACCATAAATAATTTTTAACTTATCAAGTTCAAAATATAAAAACTATATGATTAAATTTGTCATGAAAATTACTTTCATAAAAATATAAATATGTTATGTTTTAATAAATATTTATAAAATATAGAAGTCAAAGTGTTGTTTTAAAGACGGCCGTGTTATTATTCAAAACGACTATTTTGTGAACCGGAGGGAGTACAGGAGTTTTGGTCTCTGTGAGGGCTTGACCTTTTGTTCCAACCTTATTATTGGGGTGTTAATTGCTGGAGAGTACTAGTAAAATACTATGAGCTGCATAGTCAATGGCCATAGATCAGAGAGGGCCAGCAATGATCAAGCAACACAATAGACTCAAAAGTGTAACATGCATGACAAATTAAGAATGGCCATAGAATAATAGAGGAAGTGGATAGGTATAATGTGGAAATGATCAAGCTAGAAAAATTAAGCTCAAATAGGTAACAGTGATGAATACTGAATGACGATGGAGTACTCACATCATGGCGACGAAGAGCACGAGGATGGCCGGCGCGAGAGTGGAGAGGTCGATGGTGGTCTCGCCAGTGTGCCGGGAGTTCACGGCGAGGAACACAGCGTTCACCACCTTCTCCCACGCGTTCACCCCCTGCAGCGCGCCGCCCCACTCCATGGCGCACATCAGCGCCACCTGCACAGCCACGAACCCGGCCACCGTCGCGGCCAGCATCCAGCACCGCGGCGCCGGGAGGAGGTGGTAGTAACCGCTGACCTCCCTGCCCTTGCTCACCAGCGCCTGGAGCTCCTCCCGCCGCGTGGATGTGGCCGCCGCCCACACGCACGCGGCCAGCAGCGGCGGAAACAGCGTGTTACCCACCAGCGCCTGCGGCACGAGCAGCAGCTGCAGCGGCGCGTCCCGCTTGAACACCGCCATGTTCTCGTTGGTCGGCATGAACCCGCAGCTCGAGAACGTGGACACCGTCGTGAACACGGCGAAGGTCCACACGTCCAGCGCCTTGCGCTTCAGCGTCCGCCTCGCGCCCGGCGCCGCGTAGACGTAAGACGCGACGGCCACGGCGCCGATCACGTGCACCAAGACGATGATGGCGAGAACGATGCAGAAGAGCGAGCGCACCGCGTGGTGACGCAGTCTCTTCGCGTCCACCGGGGTGCTGTCTTCGGTGGTGACCGCCGTCACCGTGGTCTCGTTGTTGTCAAGGTAGTCAGAGGTTTCTGTGACCGTGAACGTTGGCGGTGCCTCGGGGAGCTCGAGCTCTTCGTGGCTCCCGACGCGCCGGGCTCGGTTTATGGTCTGCTTCCTCAGCTTGAACCATCTGGACCCCAACCCTACGAGCGACACGAACACCTCGCCTCCCATGAACATCAGCACGGTGATGACCACGAGCTGGCCTTTGGAGAACACCTCCATCTCCACGGCGGACATGCTCGACACCGTCGCGGCCGAGACGGCGGTGAAGAACATGTCGATGGCGCGAGGTTGCACGCTGTACGCCCGCACCTTCAGCGCGACCAGGAGCCCGTACCCGGCGCAAGAGATTGCGACGAAGTAGAACACGTGGACGAGGAGCGAGCGGACGGCGGCGTGGGCCCACACCTCGCCGGCGCTGCACCGGAGAGCGCGCCGCGACCGCGCCACGCGCTCCGTGACCTGGTGGTGGGCATAGGCCTTGGTGAGCGAGCACACGAAGGACGTGCCCGTGTCGAAGCACCGGTGCAGGTTGTGCAAGAGCTCGCTGAGCCTACGTGCTCCAGCCATCGCTCTGTGGCTCTGCACACGTTGGTCCTTGGACGTGGAAGCTATTGCTCTCTATGCATGGCGTTCTGTATGTTTGAGGTACCTAAGAGCTTGGACGCCTCTTCTTTTATAGCCATGGACGAGGGCTCTCCATGCTGTGCTTGACCAGTGCAAGTATGCAACACGTGGAAATCAGACAGTTGCTAGGGGCTCAACTGCTTCTTTTTTTCATTTAAGGAATGGCCCAACTGCTTCTTTCTTTTATACTACAATTAAGGCAAGTTTAGTTATACGCGTAATGCTATTACTGCCTAGCCATTCCAACTGATCAAAACGATTAAAACTTGTAAAGATAGGACTCTGAAGTCAATAATGCTATTCCACTTGTATAATAAGTGGGTATTTTTTGTTGTCACTGCCCTCACGTGGCCTCACGATTCGCACCCGGTTCAGCAGAGCTCTCATCTAGAGTGCGATAAGCCAGTGAAGTATAATGTCCACACCAGTACCTCTTCTGAAAAAGGTCGAGGTATTTTGAATTGTTTGATGACACTGACAAATTAAAGTAAAGCAAAAACATCCAGAAGAATTTATGTATTGACATTGGACATACACGGATGAGTTCCGAATCAAATCTCTATGTAAATTTTTCTGCTTGAATTATCAACTGTTGTCCGGTTTTCGTAGGATATGTTGAATTATTTGCTGATACGCACATATTAAAGTAAGTCAAAAACTTCAAAAGAACTTTTTATATCGACCTTGGACATATAAGAATTCCAAATCGAATTTCTAAGTAGATTTTTTCCTGACGCTTTCAACCATTGTCCGGTTCCCACCGTTTATCCGCTGTATCTAGTATGCACTCTGGTGGTGTTCTGATTATAATCACCTAGGACTAGGAGTTGCGTTTGAAGTATGCACCTTTTTTGCAATAAACAGGATCTCTTCAATTACGATACATAATCTACAGAATTATTAGAGATAGCTTTCCGAAACAAACATGACATTGCATATCACTTAATCAATGTGGCTGTGAAATATGTTGTGTGGTTTGCGGTTCAAAAAAATGTTGTGTGGTTTGCAGGTGTTCCAAAATGTATATCAGTCTATCGCTAACTTGTAAACTAAAAGCACCGTCGGTGTTGAAGTGTGTGTGTGTGTGTATAAATGAATTAATAATTTTCTTAGCTTGTAAAGAAAAGTAACATCAATGTTGAAGTACTAGTATTATAACTGAATTAAGAGACATTCTTTACTTGTAAAACAAAAGCATAGTTAACGTTAGGTATAAATGAATCATACACTTTTTCTATCAATTCATTAGTTTTTATATGAGTCGGTTGATGCATAGTAGGTCAATACCATATCAATCTTCTGAGTGTCATGTTCGACATAACACACACAATAGCCTAGCCTTTATGGTGAATTGTTCCTCAGTGGTTCAATAATAGAAACTCGTTAAGCAAGTTGCAATAATCTGCACAGGGTGGTCATGTTACATAACCAGGTACAAGATCTTGGTGTGGTGTGACAGACTTACAATATCTGAGATCGTTATTAAATTTGACCGAAGCTTGCCCAAGGTTGCCATCTGCAAGAACATGGCAACATGCGGCATGAGCTGGTTGCCTGCCGTTCAGACGTCTCATGCTTACTAGTACTGCGATAATTTCCTTTCCGCATGTGTTACGTAGGGACCCCCTGTCTCACATCGAAAAATTTCGAAACGACAAGTACGTGTGTGCGCGTGTCGAAGAAGCACGTGTGTGCTGTTAATAAGTTCTCATCTAGGTTTGGTCAAACTCATTTTTATCAATAATTTTTATAAATATAAATTATTTTTAATATATATAAAATATATATTATAAAAATATTTTTTTACAAAGAATTTAAAAATATAAATATTAAATTTTTAAAATTAATTAAATTTATAAAAATCGTTGATAAAGGTAGATGGCACGAAAATCAAACGAAAACTTATTTTAGAGCAGTAGAATTGAAACAAGGAAGAGTCAAAGTGTCAAAATTTCGCAGCGCCGATGGAAAGTCCGGTCGAGGCCGCCGGGCGGCGGCCCGCACGTGTGGCTTTTCCTTTTGTCTGTTTTAGGGTGTCTCAAGCTTCGACCACGACCGCGACGACCGAGGAAGACCCTTGATTTGGGAGCACGAACGAAATGACCGCTGCTGGCAATTTTTACTGTTTTGATTGAAGAAGCTGCTGCTAGCCTTGTGCCGCCACACTAGGCCAGGCGCCGGACTCCGTCGAACGGCGCCGCGCGCGTTAGCTACCTGGCCGGGCGACCAAACGCTCGTGCTCTGGCGGCGTTGCCCCCAAAGTGGTACGCGGGTGGGGGAGCGCGCGGGCCTCGGTTCGCCACGCTGCCGGGGCGTGGTCACCGCATCTGTCCCCGCGAGGAATAAGCGGCGCCTCCTAGTTGCAGTTGGTCTACGACCCAAACAGGAGTCACGGATGCCCGGGGTCCCGAGCGCCAGCCGCGTCCGGAGGGACTCGCCGATGTCACCGTCGTCGTCGGTCATCGATCGGGCACGCGGAACCGCTGGTGAACAAGTGACACTCGGCCGGTAGCTTTCGCGGCAACCCACCGCGCGCGGCGCCTTTCGGCGGCTCTCCCTGCCACCACCACTGTGCACCCGCGCGCAATAACGCCGGGTTTCAAGACGGGCGGCGATCGATGACCGTGCGTCAATCCACGCGCCACCTGGCCGTGCTGCCAAGTTTCAGCATCGGCGAGGGGAGACGGACGTCGGCGAGGCATATGCGGGGGCGGGCGGTTTGCTCGCTGGATGGCTCACTGCGCGCGCGCGGCGCACATGCGTTCTGGCTCGCTGGCTCCGTTCGTTTTCAGATGCCTGGATCGTTTTGGTTTCATCAGATACGCGCGCCCCTTGTGGAAAAATACCAAATCACTCAACAAAAACTGCTTGCAAGGAAAAATACCAAATCAGATATACGCGCGCTCCAGCAGTAGGGTTGCATCGAATAAGTGGATCAGCGGCCTATGTGCTGTTTTAGGGAGGCGACAGTAGCATGCGCGATGTCCCCTCGATCGGGTTCCTGATCGGACTGGATTCTTCGCAGGAACGAATAATCTGACCATTCATCCATCCATCCATCCATGATCCATCACCTCCCATCATCCACGAGCATGGCTCGAGCGATCCGTAGGCCCGCCCGGGCCGTTTTCTTTTCTGCGTGAGCGTATACTTCTTCCTTCCGATCTTGATCCAGAAAGTACAATAATTTTGTGAACCGCATTGTCGTGTTAGAAGATTGATCTCCTGTTAGTTGGCCCAACGGCCAATTTATCTTTGACCTCGCGCCTTGATCGGGGGCGCCCAGCTCAATTCCTGCTAGTGGGTCTCTGTCGCACAGCGCAATATAAAGAGAGGTGAGGGCCGAGGCGGCACACACAACACGAGATTCACCGCGCCGCCACATCTTCACCTACAAACCCTAGCCGATCTACAGGGTTGCGCTGCCAGCGACGTAAAGACTCACCACCGCTGGACCGGAGTTCACCACCACCGACTCTACCCCGATCGTCGCCGCTCGTGCGCGGACCGCACCAACGAACGAGAGATGGCCGGGGCTTCATCTTCATCCACGAACCCGATGGATGGTCGGTAACCCTTCACCTCCTCTTTTCCTCCTCGTCTCTTCCTCTACTCCTAGGCGATCCTCGACGCTATCATGTCGCACCACCCATCATCAGCACGGATATGGATCCCTTCCCACCAATCAAGGCCAGGCCATGAAAATTCGCTTTCGCCGGATCCTATTATGTTACCGGATTTGAAGCTCCATCGATCTGAAGCGGAAGTAGTGGCTAGCGCCTTCATTCCAGAGATATATTCCCGGCGGCCGTTTATGATAATCATTTTGATTATCATATCTTTAGGATAAGAAAAGCCAGTATGAATACTCTACAGATCAGGAAGTATATAATCTCTCTTGGAATTTTGGAGAATGCGTTGACCGCACTAGCTACTGATGAGGGGAGGTGCTGAGTATACCGATGTGATGTGTGCTTTCCTGCTCACTGTACATCTGATCAGTTGCGTAGTGTGCAATGCATCAGGCGTTTTCAGATGGTAATGCGTGATGTTTTCAGTTGGGGATGCAAATTTCACGTGCACCCTGACAAGCAGTGTGGTACTCCTATACTCCAGATCAAATTAATCAACATGAATATTACGAATACAAAAAAAAAAACCACAATAACTGTCACATCCTGCCTCAGTGCGCAACTGCCTGTGCATTGTACACCTACCATTAAGCCTCAATAATTGAGAGGCGAGAAAAGTGTAGTGCTCCTGCTCCAGTCCATAATGAAGAATTGTTATCGGATCGTGAGCGGTAGGAGTACGTTCAATTCACCCTTCAGTGTGATAGTGCCCTCTAGGCCAGTGTGCATCGGACAACTCGGAGCTCAATGTTGCGGTATCTCTTTGCTCTCCAGAATGCACGTTGCTGCAGGCCAATACGCAGATTTAATTTGATGGTTGAACGAGCTAGTCATGTGGGGCCAGTGAACGAAGCAAGTCTATCTAGCGTGCCTCTTTCAGTTTTGTTATATGGAGTGGTGTAAACAATGTCAATAATGCACGAGTGTGACACCTCAGGTTTTTTTCGCTGAAGTATGTAGGATGAGTGCATCTGAATTTGACCACCAAATTGACTCAAAGTTAGTACGTCCTATCTTTTTTTTTATGTGCACTTACATAAAATTAGTAATGTTTAACCGCATATTATTGTTTCTTAATTTGTCCAGTCCAAAATGCGAAATGAAAACATTTCATTTTTAGCAGGTTTCCTTCTTCAACGACTTAAGCTCATGATGTGCTAAAATCAGAAATAAAAAGTATATACGCTTCTTCAATGACAAGTTAGTGGTGCCCCTCCTTTCTCAACCGATTTCTATTTATGTATGACCGGAAGCACGTAGGGTGGTGGTGGTGATTGACGAGTATAGAATCCGTACACCTGGTCCTCATGGAACCCCCAAATCAACGCAAATAAAATACTCCAATAATAAACATGAGATCACCCCGTTTCCAAGTGTCGCCATGGCATCCGGTTCTCGCGCGCGCATCAAGTTAGGCGCGCGCCGCGCTTGGCGGCATCAACTGGACCGGCGGCCGGCCCCGCAAGCACGTACGTTGCCCGGACAACCGCCGCTTCTCGACCGGCCGTTTCGCCTGTCCCTGTCGCCCAAGGTGACGACCGCCACGTCTCTGAAGCTCGGCACGCGGCCGGCCGGTGTACCAAATGCTTCTGCTCGCGCGCGTCGTCTTCACCAATCAGCTCCACCGGATTCTGACCTCTACTAGCTCTATCCCCTCGCGCGCGCTGATTGCCCTGACCTGACCCCCTAATGGTCTCGAGATCATAAAATACTGGTTCCGGTGAGTCAGCAGACGCTAGCTGATTAGCTAAATGGACGAACTAGCTAGCTAGCCTAATTGGCTTGTGATCGATCAATCATGGAGAGATGAAGGTCAGATGGGTCACGAACGAACGTACTATCTCCAGTACGACGACGGGCGAGAAAATACGGCTGGGTCGTCGTGGCTCGAGAGCTGCCAAATGATCCCTTGATCATTGCTCCTGATTCGTTTTCATTAATTTTGAAACGACAAATGATCATCTCTGTTAATTACGTAACGCATGGTCGATCTGTTGGAAAGAATAATTTCGTTCGTGATGGTGATCGAGCTTCCATCGGTGAAGGACACATGGTACAACGTGTGACCGTCGTACGGGCGAGGACGAGAACCGTGCTTCTGAACGCCAATCGATCTGCAGAGGTGCTGTGCCTTGGATTTGTCCCGCGCATCTGAGAGACTGTACGTAGCACTATCTTGTGGTCAGATCAGATCCTCTGAACAGCGGCAAGTTCACGCCAAATTCCATCACAACGACTTTGGAATAAAGGAATCTCGGAGGATTGGATTCCGTAGAGAAACATGTCCAATGGAATCGTGCCTTTGGAATATGAGATTGCACATACGGGTAGTTTCCTGAGGACTCGTTCCTTTCCTCCACTTTGCAAGGGTATCATATCGCTAAGCTTGGTCGGAATCTCTGAACAGCAGGCCTGTTTAAAATACAGTAATTTCACATGAATCTGAATTTTCATAAAAATCAATTCAATTTCATAGAAAAAATATTGGATTTAGAAAATATTCTCGTGTTTCAAATGGGGCCTCATTGTTTTCTCCACGGGCCCTGCAGAGCTGCATCTGGTAGTTCCTACCAAAACTAAATTGAACAAAAAGGCTGCTCCGATGTCATGCGTAACATGCGCCCGCCTCGGCCTCGAACGACTCCAGCATCGCCATTCGTTCCCAAGATTCCGCGTTGACACGGCGGAGTGTCCGCATCTTTTGGCCAGCAACAACTCCCGCCGTGCCGTCGATCGTGATCAGCGTTCGTTGGACTCAGTAGCTAATAGGAGAAGCATTTTCTGCTCCCAATAATGCAGCTTTATCCTAAGCGCAATAATGCACTAAACAACGGGTTATGTGCGGCCTCCAATCCAGGGAGTACGTACGGTTTCGTTGGCCGGGCAGGCAGCGGATCGTGCGAGATGCCATTGGCCATCGCGTCGATTCGCGCCAACTGATTACTAGGAGTACTGATTAGTGGCCACCTGGGTCTTTCGGAAAAAAGATTAGCTGCCACCTGCCGTGCCGTTTAGATCTTGGAAGTACACCGGCCAAAACTGGAATTAATAAAGGTAAACCCCAACTGACCTCGTCGCCTTGCCCCAACTCCCATGGGTGCGCGGCTCCCCCGCGGAGAAGACGCGTCCAGCCATCGGAAACCGACACAACACCGGACCAACAGCATGTGCTGCATGTCCCCGGTCGAAACCAAACTAGCACAGGACTCCTACACCACTCTGCACTACTATAACACAGCTCAAAGATTTCCTCACAAAATAATATATCTTCAGTAGTAGTACTGTGTATCTTAAAAAAAAAGACACAAATGGTTCGTTGTATGTCTCGCTTTATTTTTTTTCTTATTATGGTTCTTATTTCTTCGATACAAATGGAATGAATAGATCAATACTTGAGCTTAATTATTTCTTCCCACGAAACGAATGGACCGAATGGTTATGCGTGGAAAGCGACTGCGGTTCTCGGTCGCCGGCTGAGCGGTGTCAGGAACGGTGGTCCGCCGGCAGAATGACGCGCGCGGAGTCCCCGGGCTCGCGGACCAGCACGCGGCGATCTGCGGGGATCCTGCGGACCAGCTCGGGCTGGGCCTTCTCGCACTCGGCCCGGATGTACTCCGCGGCCTCCTCCGCGCGGTCGGGCTCCACGATCGCGAGGCAGCAGCCCCTGAAGCCGGCGCCGCTGAACCGGGCGCCCAGGACGCCGGGGCCCTTCAGGAGGATCTCGTACAGCTGGATCATCTCTTTGCTCTCTGCGATCTCAAGAGAAACCATCGAGTGGGTCATAGAAAGTTACCCGAAGATGGGGATAAATGAAAGTTAGGGGGGAGGGGATACGAGGGGTACCCTATTGAGAGGATGATAAATGGAGCTTCCTAGAAAAAAAAAACGTTCAGTCAATATCAACCGCGTTCATATGTGGAATCCGACGATTTTCAATTGCCCTTGATATAAGTGGCGGTGAGAAAATCTGCTTTAAACGACGATGCAATGTCACCGTTGTAATGTTTTCAAAGAATATACTATACTCTCTACATTCGTAAATTGTTGTTGTCATATTGAACTTTTAACATCAATTTTGATTATTCATCTTATTTAAAAAAATTGATGAATACAATATATTTTATTATAATTTACTTTATAATTAAAGTTATTTGAATCACAACTTATGATTTTACACATTTAAATTAATTTTTAGAATAAGACAAGCATTCAAAATTGATGATAGAATTCAAAGACAGACAACAATTTAGTTGAAGGCATCTCGTTTTATGGCTTCAATGCATGCTGCACTATAGTCCATTGTTAAGAGTAATTAGATATATTATGTATCCTCATGTATCGAGGAGGAATGGTGTGCCCCTTAGCTCCCAGTATTCTATATATCCTGGCCGACTGCATAATACCAACACGTGTCATTCTCACTCCATTCTACCGACATCTATCGTAACTGCCGGCACCTGCAATCCACCGGGTGCTGCATCTAACTAAGCTTCCAGGCTTTGCCTCCTTTCATACTGAACTTCTTAAGCCTTCCGAAGAACATTACAAAAATGAGTATGAGTTTGCCAGAGTCGCTCCACCTCCCGGCAAAGCCAGTCCATTTATCTGTGCAGAGTTGGTCCGAATTGATCTGTCTACTGCAACTGTAGCCCACGGAGAACCCCACATTTCCATAAGCACTGCAAAATTAACGTTGGTAAAGTACGTCAGACTCCATGAAGCAAACCTAGCAGGAAACCTGAACTGAAGTTGGCTAACATTACAATTGCATTTTGTAGTTTTTATCACGTATATTATTGATATGCTCATGCGTGATCATAAATGCTTTCTTAGCCGCCATGTCTTGAACCACATAGAGCAAGTAACTTGCCTGACAACTTCGACGACGATGCTGAGCACGTTGAAGTTGAGGGGGTCTTCTTTGAGATTTTCCCTCTCCGTGATGCAGATGGCAATGATGAAAATGGCCAGGTAGGAGAGCTGTGACAGAACTGTGCACTTGAGCAATCTGATTCCCTGGCTCTCTGAGGGATAATCCGTTGCGGTGGAGTTCTCCGCGAATGGAAACCATGTTGTGTATGGTGGAAGGTACCTAGAAGCAAGAACAAGCAGAATGTGAGAAACGAACGTCCAGAAAAAGGGATAGTACTTAAACTAAAAGCTCAATTTTATCCTTCAAGTTCAATTTAGTCACTGAACTTTAGTTAAACCCTCATTTTCATCTGTAATCTTATGTGGCAGCAAATGTGGTACGTCACATCAGTACATGACATGTCACATCAGCTTTAATTTTTAGATTTTGAATTTTAAATTGATTTTTTACTCAAACCTTATCTTTATTTTCAGATCCGTTTCAACTATGGGGTTTCTTAAAATTAATAAGATATTACATATCTATAATTTTTCCAGTGTTTGGATTGTGTTAAGAATTATACATAGAAATTTTATATATCCCATAAATATATTTTGATATTTTTAAAATTTTAAAAACCTCAAAATATGAATTTTCCAAATTTCTATTGCATTAACAAAATGGGGTTTCCTACATTTGGATTGCGTTAAGATTCAGTTTTTTAAAATATAAAGTAGTATAAAAAATGTCAAAAAATAGAATATGTTCTATTTATTGGATTTTAAAATATAAATATAAAAAATATATCCTTATAGAATTTTGTTGTTGTATTAATTTTAAGAAGCATAATGGTTTAAACGGATCAAAAATAGAATTATGGTTTCATAGAAAAAATCTATTTAAAATTTAGAATCTAATATTGAAATTGATGTGGCGTGATACAAGCTGACATGATATGTCACATGTGCTACCACGTCAAATCAGAGATGAAATGAAAGTGAAGCTTTAACCAATGTTCATGGACTAAATTGAACCTTCTAAAAATTGGAAGATAAAATTGAGCTTTTAAACATAGTTCAAGAATCTAAATGAGTATTATCCCTTTCATTTTCTATAATTCTTGCTCTATTATTTGGCAGAACGGTCAAGTCAAGGTGCTCGCGCCTCACGAGCAAGTGAAGCTGTTTCGAGGTTGGGGAAGGTAAAGGAAAATTCTGGCGTCACATGCTTGCAGCTACCTAAGGACCGCTTTGATTCACTTTTAATACTCTTATGAAGTAATTTTGTGGGCTGAAAATGATTCTTTTTGATTTTATATGATAAATTTTTAAAATCAGAATAGAGAATCATTTCACAAAATTGAGAAGCTATCTTTTTCAACTCCTAGTCTTTTAATTCATTTCAAAGAATCACTTCATAAAATCAAATAAGAATCACTTCTTCTAAAAACAATATTTGTAAAGCTCCTCTAATTCTACACGAAAATTAGAGAATTAGGAGTCAGTAGATCTACAAAAGAGGCCCTAACACGGCCAAGGAAACCTACCCACTTTTTTTTAGAATAATGTGGAAAGCTACCCACTTGGCCATAGTAAATGTTCAATAATTCTTGAGTTGAAAATCTGGTACCGGTGCGGTATGGGAGTTGCCATTCTACGGAGAAGATTCTAGCGCCGGCGGGTCGTAGGCTAGTTTGAAATTAATTACTACTCGTACCTTCGTTTTTAAATTATTAACACGGTTTAATTCTAACATTAATTTTAATTATTTATTTTATTTAAAAAAATTATTTTAATGTGTAAAATTATTAGTTATATTTTAAATATCACTAATAATAAAACAAAAAATATATTTAAATAAATTTTTTGAATAAAATAAAGAGTTAAAGTTGATGTTATAAGTTAATGATGTCAATAATTTAAAAACAAGTACTATAGTATTCAATTTGAAAAGTAACTTGTTTGCTTTGCAAACTAACACATGCGATTATTTTAAAAAAGTTTTCAGCCTATAGAATGTAATTGGACAATAATATGTTTGTTTTGGAAACTTTCAACCTATAGAAATTAATTACTATATTAGTATTCAATTTGGAAAGTAGCAAAACCGATCAAGAAACAGATCAATGATGTGGACAGAACCGTTGGCAGGTTTAATCCACGGGGAGTGTGGAAAGATCAATGGATCCACGGGGCGTATCACATTTACTCTAAAATGTGACAGCTTCTTTTAGTAAAAACGTGACAACTGACCGGCCAATAATAACATGACTAATTTTTTTAATGGTATAACAAATAAGTGAATGCACACCATATTGGTTGTGATACGAGAAATAATTAACATGACATGCAACATGTTAGGAAAATAACGTGACGTGTAAGTGAATGCAACCAATTAGGTAAAAATCTAGAGGCTGCAGGAATTAAGAAAAGAGTGCCGATTGATATGGATTTGAATTTTTTATTTTTTGGTTATTTTCTCTTCCGAAAATCAAAGGCTAAGGTTAGACCCTGTTTGGAACGCGGGTTTTTTTTTGTATTTTTGCATTTTTTTATGAAATTAAACTGATTCTTGTGAAATTTTTGTGATATTTCTATAAAACTTCTGTTCCAAACGGAGCCTAAGAAAAGCCAGCAACATTTGGTCTACTTAACATGACTAATATATATTGGTCTGCAGAGCCTTGACCTTTTGCTCCAACCTTATTGGCGTGTTATTGCCGGGGAGATAAACAAAAAGGGACACCTGGAGAGTACTAAAATACAATGAGCTCTATAGTTAATGGGCATGGATCAGTAGGGGGCAGCAATCACAATAAACTCAAAAGTGTAACATGCACGACAAACTGAAAACTGCTATAGAATAACATAGGAAGTGGATCGGAATAACGTGGTAATGAACAAGCTAAGCTCAAAGAGGTAACCGTGAGGAATACTGAGTTATGATAAGCAACGCATGAAACTAAAATACCCTTGTACAGAGGCATCGCCAGGGAAGGATGGATCACTCACATCATGAGGACGAAGAGGACGAGGATGGCCGGCGCCAGAGTGTAGAGGTCGATGGTGCTCTCGCCAGTGTGCCGAGAGTTCACGGCGAGGAACACCGCGTTCACCACCTTCTCCCACGCGTTCATCCCCTGCAGCGCGCCACCCCACTCCATGGCGCACATCAGTGCCACCTGCACAGCCACGAACCAGGCCACCGTCGCGACCAGCATCCAGCATCGCCGCGCCGGGAGCAAGTGGTAGTAACCGCTGACCTCCCTGCCCTTCCTCGCCAGCGCCGCGAGCTCCTCTCGCCTCGTGGCCATGGCCGCTGCCCACACGCACGCGGCCAGCAGCGGTGGAAACAGCGTGTTGCCCACTAGCGCCTGCGGCACGAGCAGCAGCTGCAGCGGGGTGTCCCGTTTGAACACCGCCATGTTCTCGTTGGTCGGCATGAACCCGCAGCTAGAGAACGTGGACGTCGTCGTGAACACGGCGAAGGTCCACACGTTCAGTGCCTTGCGCTGCAGCGTCCGCCTCGCGCCCGGCGCCGCGTAGACGTAAGACGCGACGGCCACGGCGCCAATCACGTGCACCAAGACGATGATGGCGAGGACGATGCAGAAGAGCGAGCGCACCGCATGGTGACGCAGTCTCTTCGCGTCCACCGGGATGCTGTCTTCGGTGCTGACCGCGGTCACCGTGGTCTCGTTGTCATGGTCAGAGGTTTCTGTGACCGTGAACGTTGTCGGTGCCTCGCCGAGCTCGATCTCTTCGTGGCTCCCGACGCGCCGGGCTCTGTTTATGGTCTGCTTCGTCATCTTGAACCATCTGGACGCTAACCCTACGACCGACACGAACACCTCGCCTCCCATGAACATCAGCACAGTGATGACCACGAGCTGGCCATTGGAGAACACCTCCATCTCCACGGCGGACATGCTCGACGCCGTCGCGGCCGAGACGGCGGTGAAGAACATGTCGATGGCGCGAGGTTGCACGGCGGACGCCCGCACTTTCAGCGCAACCAAGAGCCCGTACCCGGCGCAGGAGATGGCGACGAAGTAGAACACGTGGATGAGGAGAGAGCGGACAGCGGCGTGGCCCCACACCTCGCCGGCGCTGCACCGGAGCGCGTGCCGTGACCGCGCCCGCGCCATGCGCTCCGTGACCTGATGGGGCGCGTAGGCCTTGGTGACTGAGCACACGAAGGACGTGACCGTGTCGAAGCACCGGTGCAGGTGTGCAAGAGCTCTATTGCTCTCTATGGAGCTCTCTATGGATATGGCGTTATGTGTGTTTGAGGTACCTAAGAGCTTGGACGCTTCTCCTTTTATAGCCAAGGACGAGGTGCTCTCCGTGCTGTGCTTGACCAGTGCAACACGTGAAAATCAGCTGCTTCTTTCTTTTATACTTAGGCACTATTTGTTTCTCTAGTAGATTATATAATCTCGATTATAATCTATGGATTATATAATCTTAGATTGTATTTTTTAAAGATTATAATCTAAGTTATAATCTAAATCTATCTGTTTGGGTAGATTATTAGAGTAAGATTATTCTTTTTATTCGTATTAAGAGGAAAGAATGAAGTGCTGTGATGGTGGGGTGTGTAGCTTTTGGAACGTGGGATGGTAGAGTGTGTAATTTCAATGAAAGAGGCACGGGTAGTGAGTCTTTTATAGCAAATAATTTGAAATAGTCTCCTTTGAGATATATTATTAAATTATCATAATCTAAGATCTCAGATTATATAATTCAGATGAATAATCTATCCGTTTGTTTTACAATCAGATTATTTAATCTACATTATATAATTTAAATGAATTATAATCTGAAACAAATAGACCCTTATACTATCTTTGTTTCAATAAGAGCTTATTTTAAGAATTTATTGACTATGACTTTAATCAATATTTTCATGACTTTATTAAATTTATAAAAAATATTAGTTAAAATCATGGTCAAGGAATCCTATAAATAAGCTTCTGTTGGAACCGTGGGAGTACCATTTAGGCAAGTTTCGCTAGGTGTGCTTCCGACTGATCAAAACGATTCAAATCTTGAAAGACAGGAGTCAGGACTCAGGAGCCAGTAATGCGTTCCCCCGTATACACGTGGGAATTTCCATTGTCACTGAGCTCTCATGTAGAGTGAGCCCATGAAGTATAATGTCCACACCGTATAATTCCAATTCCTATGTTACAGATTTCTACAATTCAAACACTAAAATTTATTTATTCATTTGTTTTCGATTCTCATTGTTTTCTTATATTTTTCATTCTATGTTTTCTCTATTATATGATTTTTTCATATTCCTATGATTTTTTATTCTTTACTTATATATGAGGCTTTTTATATATAATTCGAACGTGTGACCTTGTACTCACAAGAAAACAACTTTACCGTTGCCCTGGGCTCCCTCTCGCTCAATAACATAAACTAGGCCATGGATATGCCTTCTCAACGACGAGTTAGTGGTTCCCCTCCTCTATCAACCAATATTATTTACCGTAACTATCTCTCTATTTTTTATCCTATATCAAAATTGCAACCGCCACTGGCGCCCTTGTCATCTGTCACCGTGTTTCCCCCCTCCCTTCCTACCTATGACTGCCTATGGGTTCCGACTGATCAAAATGATTCAAAATTTGGAAAGACAGGACTCGGGAGCCAGTAATGCGATCCCGCGTATACACCTGGGAATTTCCATTGTCAATGCCCTCAAGTGGCATCAGCACAGCTCTCATGTAGAGTGAGCCCATGAATTATAATGTCCACACCATATATAAGCCACACCATATAATTCCAGTTTCTATGTTATAAATTTCTACAATTCAAACGCTAAAAATTATTTATTCCTTTGTTTTTTATTCTCGTAGTTTTCTTATATTTTTCATTCTATGTTTTCTCTATTATGTGATTTTTTTCATATTCCTACATTTTTTCATTCTTTACTTCTACAGGAGGCTTTTTTATAACTCGAACGTGTGACCTTACTCAAAAGAAAACAACTTTATCGTTGCCCAAGGCTCGAACGTGTGACCTTACTCACAAGAAAACAGCTTTACCCCCTCGCTCAATAACAATAGGCCATTGATATGCCATCTCAATGACTAGTTAGTGGTGCTCCTCTATCAGCCAATATTATTTACCATAACTATCTCTCTTTTTTCTGTCCCGTCTCAAATCGCAACCCCCCGCTGGCGCCCTCATCATATGTCACCACGTTGGACCCGTCCCTTCCAGCCTCTGACATTTCACCAATGATTGTTAAGAGTGGGGGTACCACTTTTCTAATTTAGTAGATCAAGTCTCAGATTAGGGTGAAGTGTTTTCTCTATGGCATATTTTGTATATTAGGGATTTGATTATTCCCCCCTTTTCCTCTTCAGTCTCTTCTGTATTTTGTCATAGTTGGATCCAGCCACAACGAGGAGCTAGTGAAAATAAACTTCTATCCGCCGCTTAAGAGATTTTGATTGGTT
Organism: Zoysia matrella; assembly: GCA_001602295.1. Taxonomy (NCBI): domain Eukaryota; kingdom Viridiplantae; phylum Streptophyta; class Magnoliopsida; order Poales; family Poaceae; genus Zoysia; species Zoysia matrella. Next base: position 6,691 of record BCLG01005202.1, on the reverse strand, counting down.
TTGAGTTGGGAAGATTAGGTTTAATTTTTCTTCTTTTTCAGTGATAGAAGAAAGAAGGGACACAAAAGAAAGAAAAAGATTACGGAGTACTTAATTCCACTTGTAGGAATGGTGGCTACCACACTTTCGACACTTGTTCTCATCCTACTTGCTGAGTGTTTACAGGTGTGCACATCTATATGAATTGTTATATAGGTTTGAGATTGAGATTTAAAGCCACGTGCTGCATGAGTACCATGAAGATCAAGAATGGTATCCGAGTGAATTTAGATGTAATTTGTAGTCACCTATCTAAAAATGAATATAATTCTACTTTTGCTAAAAAAATTATTATGACTGGCAGCTCGTAGCGTCGCGATGATTGTGAATATATGATCCGTACACCTGGTCCTCACGGAACACCGGCCCCAAATCAACGCACAGAAAAAAAGGAGATCACGTCGTTCCCAAGTGTTGCCATGGCAGCCGTTCTCGCGCATCTAGCTAGGCGCGCACTCGGCGGCATCGACTGGACCAGCAGCCGGCGCCGCCATTCCGTGCATTGCCCGGACAACCGCTGTTCTCGACCGGCCGTGTGGCCTGTCCCTGTCACCCAGGAAGACAACCTCATCAGACGCTGGCTGATTAGCGAATGGAACTAGCCTGATTGGCTTGTGCTCAATCATGGAGAAGAAGGTCACATTGACCAAACGTAATCCATCCGTTCTCAAATATAAGTATTTTTAAATTTAATTAAAATTAAATTTTTTTAACTTTAACCATTATTAATAAAGTATAGTAATATTTTTATTATATATAAATTATATCATTAAAATTATCATGAAATAAACTTTCATTATAAGTAACTTTTTATATTAAAAATTATTTAATATTATAGATTTTATTAGTATAATTTAAAAAATTTAATTTTAATTAAAGTTAAAAATATTTATATATTAGAATAGAGATAGTACCAGCAGCACCATGTGATTGCCGTACCACGAGGCGAGAGGGCATGCCAAATGATCGTTGTTCTTGATTCGTTTTCATTTTGAAACGACAAATGATCATCTCGTTACACATGGCACGATCGATCGATCGGAGAGAATAATTTTTATGCTTACAGACTCCAGTCCAGTGAGCTTCCGTCGAAAGGACACATGGGACAACGTGGCCGTCGGCCCGTCGTACGGTCGAGGACGAGAGCCGTGCCCGTGTTTCTGAGCGCCGATCGATCTGCAGAGGTGCTGTGGCTTGGATTACAAAATTTCTGCCATGCATCTGACAGACTAGCTCGTAGTCAAATCAGATCCTCTGAACAACGGTAAGTTCACGCCAAATTAGTACGGAATAAAGTACATCACCGTGAATATTGCACCCGTTTTCCGTCACAATTAATCGGTACTTTGGAATAAAGGAATTTTTTTTCAAATCGGGCCCTGCCTTAAATACTAGAGATCGCATTTCTAACAACTCCCCAATAGTCCTATGTAATCAAATTATTTGAAAGATCTTACAAAATCTCCTCCAACAGCTTCTTTAAATACTCTAATTTGTTTGCTTCAAAAAACCTCACTAAACCCAGTTACATCTTAGAAACTTTTTGGATCATCAGTTCTATATTATGTGCAACTCACTATGAAACCGGTTGCTGACTAGATAGCTATTGAAAGAAGTGTTTAAAATTTTTTTGGTTGATCATAAAAAACACTTTTTAAGGTGTTTTTTTTTTACTGGTGGTGGAGATGCCCTGAGTACTCATCCCTTTCCTCCACTTTGCTTCTGCAAGTGCAAGGGTACCGTATCACCAAGCCTGCTCGGATTCTCTCAACATTGGTTTCGCCACGGCCAATGCAAAGCTGCATCTAGGAGAGCAGTTCCTGCCAAAACAAAATTGAACAAAACGAAAATGAAAGCCTAGCTTAGCGGACTGAAACCATTAATAACCGGCAATAATTGAGCTTTATCCTAAGCGCAATAATGCACTAAATAAATCGCCACGGCCAATGCAAAGCTGCATCTAGGAGAGCAGTTCCTGCCAAAACAAAATTGAACAAAACGAAAATGAAAGCCTAGCTTAGCAGACTGAAACCATTAATAACCGGCAATAATTGAGCTTTATCCTAAGCGCAATAATGCACTAAATAACCAGCAATAATACCTCCAATCCAGAGAGTTGGTACGGTTTCATTAACCGGGCAGAGTGCAGTTCGTGCGAGATGCCATTGGCCATCGGCTCGATTCGCGCCAACTGCCGTGCCATTTAGTTCTTGGAACGCTCGTTACCTTGTCCCGACTCTCGACTCCCTCGGTGCGCTCCCCGCGGCCGCGTGGAAGACGCGTCCGGGAACGGGAAACCTTCTGCTGCGTTAGGTTATGCTCCCTGTAAGGGTATGTTTGGTTACTGATCGAGGCGCGGCCAGGCCTGTGGCATACAATAATGACGCGATTGGATTGCTGGTCGTACGCGATGGCCTGTCTCCGGACGTGCAACGGACAGGAGTGAGCCTGGCTCCCCACGAACGCGGACAAGACCCATTTCTCCAGAGCCAGCCTCAACGGATGCAAGAGGATTTCAGTTAATAATGATATTAGTAAATAATTAATTTATTTTAAAGTATATTAATATACATTAAAATAGATTAAAATCTATAAATCTAAAATAGTGATTATTAGAGTGCGGTTACACAAGTTAAATATTAAAATAATTTATTTTTCTCTACTTTTTATCTTATACTGTCTAAAATCATTTGAACAACCAAACAGCATCTCTTCTCAGTCTGTCTGCTTATATGTAACCAACCAAATAAACTATTCTGCATGAGCCTGTCTCCCTAAATACGAGCTAGGCTAGACGGGCAACCAAACAGATCCCATATGACTCAGCCTGACTCGTATCCAGTGATGGTTTATTTGGTTGGTTGCATATAAAAAGTCTGGTTGTGAAGAGATGATATTTGGTTGACTGTATAAATACATAATATGTTAGACTCAATTTACAAAATAATTATTATTTTAATTTAAATACATAATTCAATACTTAATCTATTATATTAAAACTTAATCTATGTTAAAATATTTTATTATTATTAAATATATACTAATTAATGATTACTTATTTATTAATCTCGTATGTGGTGAGCCAGACAACGGAACACACGTGTTTCCAGCGAGCCGGGTTGAGGGAGGAGTTTTGCATGGTGAGAGCCAAGCTCCTCGGCTGTGCAGGCAACCAATCACCGGTTGTCTGCACGAGCTTAGCCTGGCCAGAGGCAACCAAACATGCCTAAGTGACATTTTGGATTTTCTAAAATTAACATTTAATTATTTATTTTATTTAAAAAATTTACAAAAATACAAAAAATAAATAAGTTAAACTTAAATACTTCTAATGTTGAATCATTTTATAATAAAATAAATAATATTTTTATAAATTTTTTGAATAAAACGAATAATCAAAGGTAAATATTTAAAAATATAAAAAAATGCTTATTTTAGAACGGAAAGAGTACAAAAAATATGAAAAATAAACAAGTCATAGCTACGAAGATATGGTCTTTAAGATGTAATTTTTTATTTCTACTTTTTTATAAGTTTTTATGATAAAGTAAATTACAATAAAATATATAATATTTATAGAAAAATAAGACAAATAATCAAATTAATGTTAGAAATCAATGACAACAATTTGAAAATGAATGGAGTATATACTATAATAAAGCTTAAATAATTACTAAGAAAAATAGTATATCTTCAGTAGTAGTAACGTGCAACTTTAAAAAAAATACGCAAATGGTTCAGTACATGCCTCGGTTCCGCAATTTTTTCTTATTATGGTTCTTATCTCTTCGATACAAATGGAATGAATAGATCAATACTTCAGCTTAATTATTTCTTCCCACCAAACGAATGGACCGAATGGTTATGCGTGGACAGCGACTGCGGCTCTCGGTCGCCGGCTGAGCGGTGTCAGGAACGGTGGTCCGCCGGCAGAATGACGCGCGCGGAGTCCCCGGGCTCGCAGACCAGCACGCGGCGATCCGCGGGGATCCTGCGGATCAGCTCGGGCTGGGCCTTCTCGTACTCGGCCCGGACGTACTCCGCGGCCTCCTCCGCGCGGTCGGGCTCCACGATCGCGAGGCAGCAGCCCCTGAAGCCGGCGCCGCTGAACCGGGCGCCCAGGACGCCGGGGGCCTTCAGGAGGATCTCGTATAGCTGGATCATCTCTTTGCTCCCTGCGATTTCAAGAGAAACCGTTGCACCGGTCACAGAAAGTTACCGGACGATGAATATCTACAGTATTCCCGCACTGGCGTGATCGTCAAACTGTTGATCCGGATGCGCATCTGAAGTGCTTTGATGGACATACCGCATTCGTAATTCAGTATGGAGCTACGCCCAGATGCAGATATCAGCTGCCCAAATTCCTGTAGGTTTCCATGGGCCCACGCATCTCGTCCTGAAAAACAAAATCAGGCAGCAACTGTAAGGTGACTACACATTCAGTTGCGACTTGCAAAGGCACAAGTTGGTAAACAGGGGATGAGGGAAGTATTAGGTATATAATCTATTCTAGATAGTAGAATGCCCGGTCTATACCGTAAATGCAAAACCTAAGTTATCACCAGCCACTAGAACATATAGTGTGCCACTCTTTTTTTATTACGTTTGTCAACTGTGAGCTGGCCTCTAGTTCTTATTAAGACATACGGTATGCAGCTATTTTAGTATTGTTCCTGTTCATGGTAATGTCCTAACTCATGACGAAGTAATTTACACTGGTGAATCAAATACAGAGAAGTGCATACACCAAGGATATGATAATCTCACCCTTGGCAACTCGCTTCATTTCAGAAAAGTAGTGCTCCGCTCTCCTCGATAGATTTTCGTCCAATATACACTGCAGGAAACAGAGTATGATGGAATGCGCTCACATTCAAGGCTCCCCACCAAAAATGGTACTAACAAAATTGAAGCTGCGAGGATTGGTTACCTTCAGAGCCTCGTACGCAGTTGGGTCAACTGTAATATTAGGAAAAAAAAATGTCAGAGCAAGAAGCCTTGTGCACAAAAAGCATCACTTAGAATTGGATCATGTACCATTGCAAAGTATATTTGGTACTTCTTCACTGCCTGAAACACTGAGAATCCAAAAAACAGCATGGTCAATAAATTTGTCTGTATTCTAAAGATCAGAGCTAGTGCTATTGAAGAATCATGAGTTTTCAAATTGAACAGCATGAGAATATATCTTGCAGAATTCAATCTAGCTATACTGACAAAACTCACCGCAAAAGAGCACTGGCAGCCTTTTGGCACTCAGAAACTCGCATATTGTATCCACGCTTCTTTGGAAGGTTATGTTGGGGCCCTGAAAAGGCCAACAGAATCTTGAATGGTAGCTGTCCTTGAGGCTGCTGGCTTTTACTCAGCTCCGAGAAGTAGACGTGGGAAGGGGAAACAGTCTACTCAATAAGAGTCCCAGTTACTATAAATGCTATCAGAGAACAATGAAATTAACATTTCCTAGCGAACTCTGGAAGGAAGAACACAAAACAAAAGTGAAACTAGGAACTTTTTTAAAACGGCACTAGTGTGCAAAGTTTCACAACCACAAAGCCTCTAAAATATCTCCGTCAATGTTTTTCTTTACAGAACCGCATCATATTTAAAACATCAACAAAGAACTTTTTGCATCAGAGACTGCAGTAATAGTGATATACACTTCCACAGAAGACAGAAGTATTACCTTGCAGTCCATTAAGGTGAGATAGCCATACCGTGAAAGCAAAATGGCTGATGGATCCAGAATACCATTTTCAAGACCCAAATATTTATTTTCGATGAACCTGCCAAATACGAGCGTTAAGTGGAACCAACTAAAAATAATAGTGATTATTTTTCTTTTTTTGAAGTGGATGACCATGTAATAGTTCAAAGTAGTAACACAATTTTCTCAATTTCTGAGTGAGTTGAACAACGTTGATCTTAGTCTGAACAGGTAAAGATCATGTGCGTTATTCATGAGCGTTATCCTTAGACTCTGTATAATATAGTAATGGGAAGGAACAGACTTACTTATCCAAGTGAATGTTATCCGCAGGTGACATTATCAGATCATTTACATTTTCTAAAGCCAGCAAATATGCGATACCAACCTGTCAAAGAGCATCGAGATACAATTAGTTTAGTCCGTAACACTAATAAAGATAATTTTTTGTTATTTTTCATAATAATCAATGGCAAGGGCTAGAAGGCACGAGTGAAATATGTGACGATTAAGCTTATAAGAAATAGCCATGTTACTACATATGATCTGCACTCGATTGAAATTCTAGAACGGGAAAATTATTTCCTTGCTCACACTTCAGATTTACAATTAGTTTCAGCACCCAATTCCACCCCAAGTTCTAACATAATTATAAATGGGTTTCCATGACGAATATGGACACTAATGTGAATGCATTCATATAACATATCAGTTAGCTTACCGCTGCAGAAGAACTAAGCCCTGAACTGTCAAGTCCTTTCACACCAGAAATATAGCCTATAACACCCTACAAGATGTCAATGAAAAATGTTTTTAAAAATAAGATATATAGATTGTTAACTAGACAAATGCAATTGAGTTACCTTCTTCAGATCATATCCATTATTCTGTAGTGCATAAACAGCACCTCTTGCATAGCTTTCCCAATTTATGTTTTCTGGG
>BCLG01005201.1:0-24839 GCA_001602295.1 Zoysia matrella | reverse complement strand
GCGTGCGTAAAGGGAAATGAGTAAGGAAGGAACTGAGGGTAGTTTTGTCCTTTGATATTTTCTAAACAATTTTTTTAATTGATTTAATCTTTGGAATTTGTTTACGCTAAGAGAGCTACAAAGTAAGGTAAACAATAGATTCGAATTAAAAATAGGTCTATTTTTGTAAAATATAAAAAACTCTATTTTTAAAATTGACTTTTAAAATGAGGGCAACTATGCAGTTGCCCCTCCCATTTTTGATATGCATAGGATGGATCATCGTGCTTATGTCTTGCTTGTTTGAACTGGAGTAGTTTTCAAGATTGTACTGTCACTTAAAACTTATTCAGTTAATTATTTTTTCAACGACGACGTAAATTAAAGATCGGAGAGAGTAAGAATGGAAAAAATTTAACTCCTCACAAGTTAGGTTATAATTTAATCCTCTCCATTCCTTCTCAATCCATGCTAACTGAATAAAGTTTTAGGCTTCTTCCTTTAGTTGCATCCACTATTTTTAGTTACATCGACTATGGAAATACTTGTTTCTATTGCTTGATCTCTTTATCTTGCTATGCGAGTACGCCTCTTTATGGTTTGTAGCTGCTCTGCTTTTGGAGTATTAACCTCGCTCAAGGTCCATTCGGTTCACCGGAAATTCAACGGGATTGGAAGAGAATGAGGATAATTAAATCCTGATGTAGTTTGTAAAGGAATGAACCATCTTCAATTCAAATTGATCCAAATATGTGGTAGGAATATCCGAACGCAACCTTAATCAACTGCCGCGAGGCGAGTGACGGGAGGTGGAGGCCCAAAACGCAGAGCCCGGAGTGCGTGGCTGCGCTGCAACACACGTCGACACTCTAATGCGTTTGTGCGTTGTGTTTTCTCGGCGTCGGAGTTAGTATTCCCCGGTGTATTGTTACGGTGGTTAAGAGGTATCAGACATATTTTCAAATTTTTAATTAATCTCAATCATCAATTTTTAAAAATTAATACCAAGTTTATTATTTTTGGTACTGATCTATTATTTTTAGTATCAGATGTAATATTTTGATATCTTTGATGAGTATATATTTTTAATCGTTAGATCTAATTAAATAGATGATTGTAGTTAATTCTAAACATTATAACACCTCATATGGTTTACTGTTTCACGTTGGATGATACCGCTATGGCGTGATGCCAGCACGATGTCTTTGCAAGGGAAAAAGTACGGGATCGGTTCATCTGTGGTGCTAGTATAAATTCAAAGAATGAACAGTGCCAAGAATTGATATATGGTTGAACATTAATGTGCTGCAGCATTGTCTTTCACAGGACCCAATATAAAAATCGAATTGCTACAGTATTAGTCGAGATCATGTAGCCGAAGTACTTCACGACCCGCACTCGTACGTGTAATGTCTCGAGTTAAAGGTCGGACGACAGTGTTCGGTCGCGCGGTCCGACCTTTAAGGCGACATATGAAAACCGCATCAAGTCACGAAGGCACCGACCTCTGAGAATCGACCCCTAGAAAGATAGGTATGACGTAACGACGTATTTACTTCAGCGACCAACTGCCAACTGCTCTGACGAGACGGAACGAGATTCATCACCACGGCACTCCAGCAGAAGCCGCGGCAATCGAAGGACAAGACCCGATGGCATTTTGACTGATACAGTAGTGCCGGACAGGCGCTACAGTGCTCGCCGCTGCGTGTGACGCAACGAGTCACGCCTGTGCCTAGACAAAGCAAATGATAGCGACGACAGCGGAAAGGCCCACCTGTCGGCTAGGTGGCAGAATCGCGTGTGACCCACCATCTGTGATCTCAGACCACTCTATTTAAGTAGGACCCGGAGAGCGATAGAGACAGGCGAATAAACAAAAAATCAACGAGCTAAACAATGAACACCATCAGACCTCAGAGTTCTCGCATCCTTCCTCACGGGCAACCTCTCTCATTCGTGCTTCCGGCACTTTCGACCCATCCCAATCCTCTCGCGAAGAGAGAATCCGACCTTTGTACTATTATCATAGAGATAATCCACTCTCTAAACGTAAGGTATTACATCGTTTGAGGTGGGTCGAATCAGGTAAAAATCCTCTCGAGTCTTTCGTAGACGAGGTCATATCGAATACGAAGCCACACCGCCCCGCGACCGTATTTTGTACGGTTGCCGGTGATCAGAACACCAACAGTGCTACTACCTAATTACTGTTCACACTCTACCCATCACTGTAGCGGTACTGTTTACTTCTAAGTTTATACTAGCATCGCAGAGGACCCCGATCCATTGGGTGCAGCGTTCCGTTGCGAACTCAGCTTTCATGCGGCCGAACGCTGGGCCACTCGTGCGTCCATGACTCCATGCTGCTCTCTGTGGACAGCACCCACCGCTGCCGAAAGAGAGGCCCGAGGCGGTAAACGAGCCGGGCGTGCCGCACCTGTCGCCCCACGCGTCGAATTACCAGCGGGCCTCGCAGAACGCGAAGGGCGTTAACCCCGGAACGAACGGCGCGCTGGAACCCGGCCAACGCTGTGGTTACTGGTTTTTACCGCGGCCTGCTCGAATCCAGCGACTTCACTGCCGAGCGGCCGTGCCCAGCCTTTTCCGGGGGACGGGCAGTTCATTCACGTCGGCATCGGGTTGGGTGACTTGGGTAGGTCACGTCGGTCATTCGCCGTCTAGCTTATCCGTGGAGGGGAGGGGAAATTACCGCGGAAGGGCAGAATTTACAACGGTCGGCTGCACTGTTCTCGGGTAAGTTCGAAACCTCTGGGTGTGATTTACTCTGACATGTGGGCCACGCACCGGCTTTCTCCTGGTTGAGAAACAAGAATGGCGTAATTAGATTTGTCCAGACAAGCATTTAAAAATTGGTTACAAAAATATTAATTATTAATAGTATATCCTGATTTATTTATACTACAGTACTCAATTAGTGGCTTCATAAATTTCATTACCTCCATAAAAGGCAAGCAACGACACATGCAAGATACTAGTACTATGCAAACAGAAAATAAAAAAAAATTACAAAAACATCAATTACTCCTGCTACAGTCTGCTATAAAAACCTCTCTACTCAACGTCTCAACTGAGGGGCAATCACGTCACTTCCCCGACCCTCGAGCCGTTTCCGGTTCCACTCCTCAAGTCCTCCCCTGCAAGCACGCCCCATCCCTCCTCTCTGGCTTCGTCGGTCAGACACTCCCAAAACCGCGCAGCCAGGCTCGCCTCGCGCGCAGATTGCTCAGTTCTCCATTTCGCCGGACATCGGAGCGGCCCGCGACGCCGGGACCGGGGGCGTGCGCCGGCGCGGCGCTCGGCGTCGAGCGGGCGGTTAACGGCCCGAGGAGATGTCGTCCTGCTCCAAGTGGCTGCTGAACAAGAAGGGCCCCCTCGCGGCGGTGTGGGTGGCGGCGTTCCGCCGCGTGGAGGCGCTGAGCCGGGACCAGGTCGCGAGCACGGATATCGTCGCCGTCGTTGGTAACGCCTCGATGCTGAGCCGTGCAATGCGAGACCAATCTCTGTTCTTTTTCCTTTTTGCGATGTAGTTTTTTTTTTTTTGAAGAAATCGGGATGTAGTTTTAGGGTCGTATTCGCTGGGGTAAGAAGGGTTGAGAGGATACGTCTCTCTAATTTCTAGTTTTGTCTGGGTACTGTGGGGGAGGTTAGGGGAAGGGTTTATCAGAGGCTTTAGGTTATAAAGTAGAACATGTGAGGAATTTGGGTTAGTCAACGTGGACATAATAGAGGAATGGTATTCCTTCCTTTTGTGGTGTATGTAGTTGTGATTTTGCCTCTCGCCTTTCAGTTTTGGAGGTGATTTTAAAGACGGGTTTCGGCCGAATGCACTGGGTTTTGGACAGTGGAGTCTTTTGGATGTTCTATCAACAAGGGTTTTATAGATTTTTTTGTTGATGGTATTTCACGATAATTCCAAGCTTCTGCTACCATGCAACGCGAACTGGCTGGTATTAGCATGCGGTAACTAGTGAACATTGGACTAGGCGATGATCTGTTCTAGTGCTGTTATTGTTGATGAAGTTAGTTGAAAAAAGGCATCTTTCTTTTTTCTAGACCATGTCATTTTTTCCTTTATGGTTTTGTGATGCTTGCATTTTTCCTCTCACTGGTGTAGATAAAATCTTGCAAGATGCCCGAGCCCCACAAAGAATACTGGCACTGCTTCTGCTTGGGATAGTTAAGATATACTACAAGAAAGTGCAATATGTCTATGATGACTGCAGTAAATTTTTTTGTTCAATTGAAACAAGACGTCGCGCTGAACCAAGTACATCAACTGGAACATCAATGCAATTGAAGAAAGCTGTTCATTCAGGACGCCGGAAAGATGCTAACAAAGTCAAGAAATCTATTCATGCTGTGAGGATTACTCAAATTTCTGGTTCCATATCAAGTGAAGGAGTCCCTGTCATGACAGAGACAGAAATTAATATTCAAGCATCTGTGGTTGTTCGAGAAACACGGCTGTCAGCTGACATGCCAGCATTCACGATGCCAACAAGATTTGAGCTTGACTCTTTCAATTTGGGGATTGCCGAAGATATGTAAGAACTTTGTCGTGTTCTAATCTCATTCAAATTTACTTGGAATTTAGTTTCTTACTTACTTTTTGACCTTTCTTCACAGAGATGATGATGGTGAGGGCCACCATCAGTCAGGGCATAAAGGTAGCGGTGCTACTCTTGCTGCACATATTCATTTTCATTCTCTATCCACTTTGTTTGCTTGAGATACCTTAGCCATACCATGGGAATTCACATGCATTTGTTTGTAAGCTTGAGAAACTTGATTGCAAAACCATGTAATGAAGCCATTTTTTATGTTGCTCTGCTTCCTTTCTATAGATATTTCGTTGGAAGATGAGCGCCGCCATGCCCCATTTTTGTATGAGGTATGCAGATCCCTCTCCTTTTATCCCCATGTATTTTGGTAATTTATCAAATCCACAGGCACCTAGCCGACCATTTCATACTAACCATGTGTTGATCAACAAAGATAAAAATGCAATAGTGCTTCAATGTCCTTCTAGTTCTATACACATAGTTTTGTTCCAACCACTTTCCTTACTACTGCATGTTGTGAGGCCAGCAACTCAAGGTGCACTCAAGATTCCATTAGATTTAAGCTGCTTAAGGCGCCACCAGTACAAGCCTTCAAGTTTTTAAGCCTGCTATACTGCGTTTTTTGGATGTATCTGATTAAAATTTAGTCTCATCACTTTTGTGAAATCATGGTTGCACCTTAGATACGTGTTACTCCCAATAATGTCAATGCTGTTTACTGTTTAGTTGCTTGCTCAATGTTTTCACATGTTATTTGTTGAGAAACTGATTCTTAACTACTGTTCAATTGACCAGTCAAATCAGAGGCCATTTTGTTTGCATGCTGTTGATTCTGCTTGTCTTATGCCAGAATACATGTAAGTACATTTGCTTCTTTCTGGTGGTATGATCACAAGTCTACAATCTCTGGTTTTCTGAACACTACCCGTAATGCAGAGCTCTCCCACCTGAAGTGATCGATGCCCTTACTGAAGTAAATAATACTCTGGACTGGAGTACCAAAGGGCATGAACCTGAAAGAGAAAACCAGAATGCAGATTCTATTTGGTTCACACCAGTGAAGGAGTAAGTATTTTAATGTTTGCCTTTCTGTTTTTACTGCATATGGTGATAAGGGGGCATTTCCTCTGTTGCTGACTGCTGAGATGAAATTGAATAGTGTTCTTCCGCCTGAGATAATGGAAAGCATGACCGAGGGAAAAGATCCTTCATATAAAACTAAGACGGGTGATAAAAGTACAAGAAAAGTGAACATGGATGAGGATGTGGGTCCCACTTGCTCTACTTTTCTGTCAGAGTAAGTTAACTTCCCTTTTCCCACCATGGTGTTTCTGTATCATAGGCCTTTTACTTTCAGATCTTTAGAGTGATACATTGATAGATGTTAATTGGGTTATGGGTTATGCATGCTTTGAATCAGAAGTCAAGAACAACCAAATGTTTTCAAAAATATGACTCCTGCAAACACAAGTGCAAGTTACCAAACAATTGAAGAATTGGAAAATGGTTTATTCCAAGAAAAATCAAACGCAGGGCCACATATTGGAGGATTTCATGAGCATGAGACAGATCAAAATGAGTTGTCAGGAAAATCAGACGCAGGGCTGCCTGTTGGAGGACATCAGAAGCATGTGGCTGAAGAAGAGTCACTGGAATGTCCTGTATTGAGCTGTAGAACAAAGACAATCAATGATTTATCACCTTCCACTCCAGAGCACTTCCCAGAATGTATCCCAGGTGGGTTTTTTGATGAAATTTCCTGTTCTACATTTAGTCGTCTTCATTATAATCATCTCTATGGCTTATTAGCTTCGTCTGCTTCTGTTCCAGGGCCATCTTCTACATTTATGGTTAGGACACCAGCTAAAACTGAGAAGAGACACGATAAAGCTGAGAAGAGACACGGTACCAAAAAAAGAAAAAGGAGTTATTACAATAAGAATGACTATCTGACAACAGAGAAAGAAGAGAAGCGGCAGAGAAGAAGATTAATATTTCCCACGTTTGATGAGGTTCTCGTATTACCTAACTAGTAAGCAAAACTTCTGGCTTCCAACTCTTTCACTTATTACCTGTGCATGGTCTGCCTTCTCGTATATGTTTAAGTTCTTGTTTGTCTTTTCATAAAAAATAGACTAAAAATATGGATGTACCCAAAGAGAGTTTCTAGATATAAAAGCCATCTTGGTATGAGAATAAAATCAACTCGAAATTCATATAAAGTTGAGTGATTTAATTTAATGAAATTCTCTGTTTGAACCTTCAAACTCAAATTCAATTTCTGTACAAAAACAAAAAGAGCAATTACTTGTAAACATGTCGACCAGTGTAATTCACGGTATTCAGTTTCGCAGCTCTTGCATTTTAACTTGAAAAATGCATTGGTTACTTTTTGACATTTCTTTTGAAACTGCACAGCAGGGGAGGTCCCTGCTGTGTGGTGTAATCATATATATATATATAAAATAAGGTTGAGCAAAAAGGAAAAAAAATTAGAATAAGAACTGAAGAAGCTGAGAGGGAGGGAGGGAGGGGGAGAGAGATTTTCCATGCCTGAAAGTTTGGTTATTTTCCTTCAAAAGCGTATACATTTCGTTGGTTCCACTCTGGATTCGCTTTTGTTGTTATAAGTATGTAGAATTGCTGTTTTTTGTGACTCACACCTGAAGATGCATTGAGTGCTTTGTTTTCCACAATTTTCATTTTTCTTTGTTGGGACATGGAGATGGTGACCTGCAGTTTGTTCAATATGATTATCAGAATACTGTGGACCATTTGTAATGTGTATGTACTTTCCTTGTAATAGCATTATGGAAAACGCAATAAGGGATGCGAGTGATATAACGCAGAGAAGAAAGAAGGCTCCTCACACTTGTCTTAATACTTGGAAGGTGGCAAAGATTGGTTCCTTGCTAGATAACTTCATGGATCCACTGATTCCATGTAGGTCAATGATTCATAAATTAGTGCATATGTACAATTATTGATGGGAACTTAGACCACAACTTGATGTCATACTTCTTTTAACAGATCAAAGTTCAGTCCACCTTGCTAGCATCACAACACCAGATGCACCTGAAAGTTCATGTGGGGAAGTTAAAGCGAGAAGGCGTCTTTCGTACAAGTATTCTGAATCAAGCCGTTCTTCTGATGATGCTGGAGCTACAGAACAAGAAAGCATTTTTGATGATTCAAGGAAAAGAAAATTGGGTGAACCAACAGATTTTGAAGCTCCTGTTGCAGAAAGCGGAAACCTTCAGGATAATGTTTGTGGATGTAATGATGATACAGTTAAAGAGAAGGGCACTCAGATCGAAGGAGATGGACCCATTTCGGTAATACTATCTGACAAGGTACTGCATGAATCAGAAAATCAAACTGCATTGCACAATGAGGCCTCATATTCTGCTCAAGATAATATAAATGAGGTAAGCAAGTTTACGCCATCACACTTCCTTGATAGGGTCGTCGACAATATTGTAATGAATGATGCATCTGCATTGATATCTTAGTTGCAGGATACTCCTATGGATGAAGAGCATACCGGAGATGAAGGTAGTGTTGTTAAACCATCGTTTGTGCTTTATACTGTATGTGAGTTTGTGCTTTACCAGGCCCTTATATATACATTGTTGTTTTGCAGGTTTGCTGAGTTCGATAAGAACTAGGTAGCTAATGATCTCGCTTATAATTATTTCATCTCGTAGACTTACTAAAAAAAATCACTTATGTCAGGAAAATAGCAAGGTTCCTCCATCAACAGTTCCTGGATCGGAACAACAACCAAGGGACCAATTCATCAAGTCTCAACCAGATCCTTGCAGGGAAAGAGAGGAGAGCTGCTGCCATATTCTTTCATGAAACTCTGGTAGTTTTTGTGGCACAGTTGTATATATACTTTCATATTAGTATAAAGTAACTAGGGAAATCCTTGCATCCCTAATTGGGGGACCCCTTGACGTGACATTCTGTTCAGGTTCTGAAGAGCCGCGACCTCATAGAAGTCGGTCAAGAACAGCCTTACGAGGACATCGTGCTGTCACCAACTCCACAGCTTGGAGCAGAGCTTCAGAAACCGAGTGGTGGGATTAGTCGTTAGATTAACCTAGACGCTTAGCTTTGTGGGATTAGTCGTTAGATTAACTTAATCAGGCTTTCACCTTGTCTACTGTAGCGTCATTAGATGGTTGGTCAGATGTATATATGAGGTTGTCCATGAGCATACATGGATGAGCTAGGATGTTGCGTAGGATGATAGGATGTGGTTAAGTTAATGTTTTTAGTGCTAAACAGTAGCCACTAGTAACAGATGTAAATTTACAGTTTCTCAGGTGCTGAATGCTGGTGGCATTTGCAATTATGGTTTCGGACTTGCGATTCATGAGCGCCCCAGTCCATTTTGCTTCGGATCTGTGCCACGATGTCTGGAGTCGAAGACGGGAAATAGCCTGGGAAGCGTCTCCACACGATTCACTGTTTAGATGTGGCAAAGCAATTTTTTAAATGGATGCTACTCGTACATTTCAAGGCCTAGCTTTTATCGCTTTGTGATCAGACCTCTGACCTTCTGCATCTTCGCACACTTACAGTTAACATTTCTTCTCATGGAGAGCACTATTAGTGATTCGACATTTTATTTGATGTATCGTCTGCCTTCGCATCCGTTCTCCCTCTGGCAGTTGAAAAACACCGCGGCGACTGGGGGTCCGAGATTATATAGCGCGGAAAAGTCTCTCGTGTTAAAATTGGGTCTCTATCCTGGCGCGTAAACAGTTTGCTGGACGGATTAGCGGAAGAGCACAAAGACAAAGCGGTGTATTTCAGCAGTTGGCTTCGGGCTTTCGTAACTGACAACTTCATTTCCTGTAATAAAATTCGTGCGAACGTATTGGAATCATGAAAATATTCAAAATTAAGGAGGACAGAATACGAAGGACGTACCGTAACTAGCGTTAGTTGATTCTAGAATGTCTGTCACCAACCTGTCCATTTAGTAGCACATAACATAAGCATTAGTCGCTTTTCGAGTTGTTACTCCATACTAGCAGAAATTAAATTAACTGAGTAATGCCCAACGAAATCTTTTGAGGTCTTACCAATGAAGGTATTCTCTCTTTGTTGGGTTACTTGGACTTGGTGAGTCTGGATCTACCATCAACCTAGTAGCAAGATAGCTTGTTACTTCGTGGAATATAATTTCTCTTAGATTTTATAAAAATAGACTCTTATCACGAAAACATGGTTCTGATATGTGCAGCGCAATTCGATTAAGTATTGAAGTAATTAAGTTGACATTGTAATTAGAGAAGCACAATCTAAACGTCAAGCTCTTCATTAACTTTCATGTCTTGTGGAGATAAATAAATTGCATGCTGTAGTTCTTTGAATTGCCTGTTTCAGACTTTTAGTACTAGAATTACTCTTCAGGCACTTTTACAGAGTTCCTAAAACACAACAATTAGTATCGGCTTCATTTAATCGTAATTATAAAGATTCACGTACTTCATTAAGGAAATGTATAATTTTTGTTCTTATCGGCACCAATAACAAGATGCACGTGCATGTGCTGACCCTATCAAACATAAGCAGTATACGTGAAACAAAACAAAAGGACAGATGTTGTTTTCAATCCACGTAGGAGCATGCATAAAGTTGAGATTCTTTGCTTTCAGTGGTCTGTAGGCAACGAAAGCAAACTAAAGGGCTTTAATTCCGAAAGGAATGCTATAATTAAGATTTAAGAGATTGTATACTAACTTTAAGAGGGGAAAATACAAACTCAAGTTGAAGTAGTGTTACACTTAAGCATATGATCTTTTTTTTTCTTTGACACCATATGCACCTTGGCAAATTTAATACTACTCAATGCAGCAATAAATTAGTTACAGACTTACCAGAGTGTAAAGGTTCCTCATATCACGCCCAGCAATTTCAACTCTTGGTTCATTGGCCACTTGTGATGGCTTCAGCTCACTTCCGTTGGTGAGTTCTTTGTTACTGAATAGAACCTTAAGTGATGCTGATTTGATAAATGGGTCCAAAATGTCACCAACTACATGCCCTACGACTAGTGGGTCCCTTGACATGGTTTCTCAAGAATGGTTTTTTTTTGGGCTGCTAAAGAAGCTGTCTTGGCCTCAAATGTGAACTTGATGAACTGATGGGTGCAGGCCTGTGCCCTTTTTATAATTGCAACCTGAAGTGCTGAAGGCATTCACGATATATATCTGGAAATTGTTTGCTTCAGATGCTTTGGAATTTTAACTTGTATAAAATTATATCGGTCGTGATCAATCAAAATACGTAGGTTTGTCCACTATCTAATCTTACAAAAATTAGAGTGACCATTGGAATTCCACATCGATGAATAAAATCTGAGGACCATGCTCACTTATTCCCTATGTCTGGAACCCTATACATGAAACGTTCCTAGTGAAAGGTAAGTTGCCTTTTGACTTGTCCATCAGATTGACACCTCGTCGATTCCATTCATGATGAACATTCCGTTGCTGTTCTTTAACAAAAGTTTCTAGGTGAATGGGGCAAGGATGAGCTACCCTAGTAGGAGTACTTGGTGAGCTTCTAAGTCAATCTGTAGATTTTATACTGTCCTGAGTGTAGAAAGACTAGTCCCTCGAGCTTCTATTTCTTTGATTTTATACTGGCATAATAAAAATGTTTCTAGTTTAATGTTATTATAGTGATGATCTTCTTCTCAATATGAATAGTGGAAGAGTCCTCTGAGTGATGCATTATTTGCTGGAATAATATTATACCGCAATGATAAAAAGTCATAAGGGATTTTCGCGACACTTTTTTCTTATCTTCCAGTGACATAATGATTTCTTTCTTCATTAATACTAGTGCTTTTACCAAATAGATGCCTGGGAAGAAAAATAGTTGTACAGCTGTGTGGCTTATATCAGTTCATGCTGTCATCTAGAATTCAGAATCTTGTTCACCCTTTCAGGATTATAAACCGGAGCTGCAGTTTTGATACTTATGCCAAAATAGCTACACCTGTAACATTTATCTAAACACATATCTTTATTCGTTCTCGTATTATTTAGTATCTTTATTCATATCAGTGCAAATCTTTTTTTTTTATCTGACGAATGCATCTGATGCCACAATAGAATATATCTGCTGCATGATTCAGTCGTTTGCCATATTTAAATTTGTTAGCAATATACTTCTTTATATTATCTACCCCCCCTCCCACTCCTACCTCGAAAAAACACTAATGCACCGTTCGAAACAGGGAATTTTTCTTTTTTTTCTGTATTTTTTCTAATAAAATTTCTGTAAAATTCCTGCATTCTTGAAGCATATCGGATGCTCCTATGTGGCTGGTCATCAAACGGTAGTTGATCTTGATCGCGACATATAGTTTTGACGGCTTGTGGCATCTTCTACTCCTATATGAAATTTCATCGTACTCTGTACATATGTCCTAGTTTGTCAGATGCAATATGAGCAGCTTCTCTTGTAGCTTCTGATGAACACGCACCGAGTGACACTGGCCCTTTGACGCATCAGCCTTCCTTCCATCTTTCTGATAGAATGAGTTGTGCAATAAAATGTCCTATTCCTTTATATCACTGCAGGAGTATGTCTGCGGACTTGGAAGCGCTTTAGATGGTGATGGACGGAAAGCAGAGATATAGGTAAGGTATACAACATTTGTTAATTGGATAATAGGAGGGTCCATGGGATCTTGTCTTATTCGTGCCGTGCCATGGAGTTGAATTCTTGTAAGATCTAATAAACTTTGTGCGCGGGAGCGCAGAGGTGTGAACACTGTTTGGAATTTTGTCTTAGAGCTTGTTTGAAACGCAAAAATTTCACAAAAAATCAATTCAATTTTAAAAAAAACGTAAGAAAAAAAATTCCTCCAATACAAAGAGGCCTTGTTTGCGCAAGTTATTCACTCCATAGATTCCATACCAGCCGCCTCCTGATATCGCGTTTCCACTAGCAGAATTCGGACCCCTGCTGCAGCTTCCATGAGAGTTTGACTGGAAGATCTCATTCGATCGAAGGAATGTAATTCAGGGACAGGCTTTCTATCTTTCATCGCCTCTTTCCACCTGTGAAAGCAGTGTGTGTTCACTTTAAACTGATGGATGTGCATGGCACGAACTGGAAAGTCGAAGAGCTCCGTTACGTGGACAACGAAGCGAATAGTCGGATTTGGGAGAACCCAATACCCATCGGCCAAACTGTCGCCGGCATGAAAATCTTGACCGGAGAACAAAACGCCCTGCCCGTTCACGTGGGCGCATCGCATTCGTCCCGTGACGAATGGGACTCGCGGGAACAGTGGCCTGCTGCCTAGGTCGCCGTCGATGGAAATGAGCGGCTCTTTTGGGGTAAAGCTTCGGCGCTCGAGACCCCAAGGTTCCAGGGACGGCGGAATGATCCTGCAAGTCTGGATCATCCAGTGGACGGGATAAATGAGGATTGGACTGGACCTGGACTGGATGTATTCTGTCGCCGAAATTATTGGGAGGCGCAGGCAGGATCGGTTGACTGGATAACCCTACTTTCCCGTCAAATTGTTCAAAGATGCGCTAAGCAATCTTCCCTGTACAATGTTACCACGTGATTGGTCTGATCAGTATTTAGATGAATCGCCACCAGTTTCATGTTATCAACATCATTTAAAAATTTGTAAATCGCAAGAAATCGAAAAGGCACTGTAAAAGATATCGAAGTTTCGTAAGACCAAATAAAAATGAATGAAGCGTTACCATAATAATGTATTTGGGACGAGTACGTTCTCGTTGTGTCCACAGAATCTCTTTATTGCTTATCACGAGAGTACTGTAACATTGAAGGAAAGACGGTGTGTATTCCTGTGAAATGATGAATAGAGTTTTGTGAACTTCTGTTGTCCTAACTGTAAACTATGCCTTTTGTTTAGCATCAGACACTTATATACAGAATTTATTCTTGATAGCCATCAGGATGTTCCTCCGTCCATCCGAAGATAAACCAGCTTACCTATACATACAAAAAAAAGGGTCAGACGTTCTTGTGGTTAGTCACACTGTAAATGGACGTGCAGCACTGACATGAAATGGAATTAGTCACTTTGCAAAATATAAAAGCAAAAATATGAAGAGACAACTACTAGTAACCTAGAAGATACTTGCCATAACTCATGACGAAGCGCTGCTTCCGTGCAGCATCCAGAAAGGTCATATAAGGCCCAATATAGTTTCACAAATCAGTCCTCTGATTCTGCTGTGCTGCTTTGAATCCTCTGCTGTTCTCTCAAGTCATTGGCACAAAGACACATTTTTGTTCTATACTCCATGCCTCCTGGAAATCATAGGCATTCGGATCCAAATTGCTAAGTGGTCAGATCCTTCCCCAAGATCGTGCGCAAGCAGGAGCTATGTGCACCAGGCTGCCCTTTTTTTCAGATCCAAATTGCTCCAACTAAAACAAGCTCTTAGGGGGCATATTAGCATTTGAGATACTGTGTAGTACAGAAGCAGCACATTACCCTCTATCAAAGGATTTGTTGCCCTGCCAGTTTACTCCCTGATCCAATATGTGAAGTTAGTAGTCATCCAGTAAAAAAGAGTATGGCGTAAAACAACATAAAAATTGAAAGGGCAAGCGCAAAGGTACCACTAGCTACAACTTGTGCAGGTACAAGTGAGGGTGCAATATTAATGCCAAACTGCAAAAGCTGCTTCAGGTTACACCTTTTATGACATTTTTTACGAGGATTTTACTCCTCTGTATGGATCTACATCATAAACGCTGAGCTAACTGTGGAGCAGCCATTATTATTTATTACTATTAAATCAAGTACAATATGCTAGTATTAACATGCAAAGGTAAATTTTAAAAAGTAAATTTATCAATTAATGATTGGTCTAATATAACAACAACAACAACAAAGCCTTTAGTCCCATAGCATACTAATAAGAAGATGCAGTTAAACAAAAACATAGAGTCACTTCAAATCAACAAAATAGCATAGATCTTCAATAAACATGATGGAATTGTTTTGGGGCTTAGTGATTTGTCGCCTAAGAACAAAGAGGTACTTAGTGGTTATGTTACAAGTTACACTGACCTCATGGCATATGCTGTAACATAACTGAAGGGCTTCATTCCATTTATTCACTTTGATTAGTCCCATTATGAGCCAAACAAAAACAGTTAGCTCTGGCACAATACCATTCCTCGTCATTTCACTATATAATTCAAATGCTGCTTCAACTTGAGATGCTAAGCAAAGTGCTTGGATCAGTGAAGTATATGTGTCCTTCCTGGTATGGTTTAGAGATGACGAGACTTCCATCATCTCTTTGTGCAACTCCAAGGCTCTCTCCACCCTGCCAGCCTTCGAAAAATTATCAATGAGCATCCCATAAATAGGAGCTACTGCTGGTGCTGCTGCGCCATGTGACTCCATCTCCTCCAATAATCCAAGAGAGGCTATAAACTTTTTGCTGTAACCCTGAACTGCAAAGCGGTATCCTTGCAGATATTTTGGCCAGTAAGTCTGCTTCATTTCACTCAGCAGTGAATGAGCCTTGTCCAAAAGGCCAGCAGAACAACAATTGTTTATCAATACTCTGTAAGTAACATAGTTGGGAGCACACCCCCTTGTGCTCATTTCTTTAAAAAGCTTAAGACTTATATCAACTTTACCAGTCTTACCCAATCCATCTATCAGAGCAGTGTAAGTTACAACATTTGGGCTACACCCCTTCCTTTCCATCATTGACAGCAGCTTTAAGGCCTTTTCACTTTCACCTATTCTACAAAGCCCATCAATCACAGCTGTGTAAGTGACAACATTAGGGGTGCAAGAACTCTTCAACATTTGAGACAGAACTTTCATGGCAAGATCAAGCCTTCTGTCCTTAAACATTGCGTCAATTAAGGAGGTGTATGTATGCACACTAGGCAAGTACCCACACTTCGACATTCTCAGAAATACCTCCTGAGCATTATCAATCTTTCCAACTTTGCAAAATCCATCAATCAAGGCATCGTATATAATGTGGTTGGGCTCGCACCCAGTTGATAACATAGCATCTAGCAATTCTTGTGCATCAGCTACCTTGTGAGCCTTACACAAACCATCTAGGAGTGCACCATAGGTGACAACATTTGGCATCAAGGTGTCTGTGCCCTTACCCTCAAAGTAAAATTCAGATTCAGTGTTATCAGAAGTTCCTTTCAACCTGGCATAAATTTCACAAGCCTTTTGGATTTCACCTGCCTTACAGAGGCCATCAATTAGTGCACTGTAGGTAATTTTATTGGGATGACAGCCGATATCAACCATTCTGTGAAAAATAGCATGAGCCTGATGTAGCTGCTTCGCTTTCAGGTATCCATGAAGCAGTGCAGTATATGTTACTACATTAGGGGAGCAACCCACACTGCACATCTCATCGAACCAACTCTGCGCCTGTTCAATCAGACCAGCCTTACAAAAGCTATCAATTAAAATTGTATATGTGTACACATCAGGATTAACACCGACTTTCTTCATCTCTTGGAACAAAAGGAAAGCTTTTTCTACCTTCATAGCCTGACACAGAAAAGTGATCACCTTAGAGTATGTGCTCGTATCAGGTACAAAACCTTTTGTCATCATCACCTTAATGATTTGAAATGCCTTATCAAACTTGCCCATACCACAAAGGCATCGAGCAAAATTGACAGTGTTAACCTTGTTAAGAACACAACTAGAAGTCAGCATCTCCTCGTATACTTTCTCTGCCATAGCCATCAAATCAGGACCTGGCAATTCATCTCCCCCACAAATACTTCCAATAAAAATGTTGTACACAACATAGCCAGGAGGGCAACCACAAGCGGCCATCCTTGTTAACAGTTTATACGCATATGAATAATCCCGGGCATTACAATAACTATGCAC
The DNA here is from genome assembly GCA_001602295.1 of Zoysia matrella. NCBI lineage: Eukaryota > Viridiplantae > Streptophyta > Magnoliopsida > Poales > Poaceae > Zoysia > Zoysia matrella. Next base: position 8,354 of record BCLG01005201.1, on the reverse strand, counting down.
AAGTGAATTAAACAAGGAGGGGTTTGGGTTACAACCCTCCTTCATCATCATGTTGATTATCCTCTTGCACCAGCCAAGCTGCTTTTTCTCCAAAAATCCTGACAGCAGTGTCCTATAGGTGACCACATTCGGAATGCACAAATTGCGCCGCATCCTGTGGAGGAATGAAATCGCCTCATCAAAAAGGGAAGCCTCCATCAGTCCACTGATCATTTGGGTGCATAAAACCGTATCAAGCTTGAAATCCTCCCTTGCTATCATGTCAAGTGCATCGGCGGACCGGCCCTCCTTGCACAGTGACTGTGCAAAGCACCCAACTGTGAACTTATCCATACTGAACCCCGACTCTGACATCTCTCTTTGCACCCGAAACCCCATCTCCACCTGCCCTGCAGCTGCGAGAACCTGCACCAGAGCATTGTATGTCGCATTAGAAGGCCTGTATCCAAAATCCTTCAGCCTTCCAAGCTCTTCCAATGCCTCGCTCCATGCTCCGTGGCGGCAGCATCTCCTCACAAGCACATTGAGCAATCTGCCGAGCACCTCACGGTCATCCTCCCCAATCTCCCTCAATAGCCTGTCAGCGGTCTTGGCACGGTCGTCAAAATCTAGCCGCTCGGCGAGTGCGTCGTAGCAAGCGCCTGTGTGGCTGTACCCCACCTGCCACTCCGCCCAGAGGAAGAACCTGAGGCAGAGCTCCGGGACGCGCACCGACCGAAGCACGGCTACCACGACGGTGTCGGTCAGAAATTCGCGGTGCCACCGCAAGAACCGATCTGCCTTGCCATCAAAGTCGGCGCCGTAGGCTCTGATCGCCTTGGAGATGAGCACGGCCTCCGGTGGCGGGAGGGCGGCGGCGGGGAGGGGAAGGACAGGCTCCTGAAGAAAGGCGAAGTCTTTGGGTGAGAGCCGCGAACGAGGGTGAGGCTCGGGGGCATCGACAAGTCCTAGCAAGAGGTCGTCGGGGTCGGCTGCTTTGGAGGAGCAGAAGCGGCGCAGGGAGGCGCGTAGGGATGCTGCCGCCGCCGCGTTGCGGCTGATCATGGATCGGCGGCAGCACGGGCGGGGGTTCACACGGCCGGAGCAATGGATGGAGAGGCGGCGGCGGGGATTGGTGCTCCGGCCATGGAGGTTTTGGGGCGGCGAAGGTGGGGGATAAACCCTAGTGAAGGGGAGGGGTAGTTTGGAGAATTGTAAGGAAAGCGGTTATGCAGATGAAAGGCCAGTTTAGAATAAAGGGATTTCACATAAATTTTGCGAAATTTTATAAAAATCAATTTAATTTTAAATAAAAATACAGAAAAAAGAAAAAATTCTCTGTTTCAAACGGAGCGAATACTATACGTATGAAGTCCAAACAAACCACGGTCTATTATATCTGTTCATAACAGAAACAGAACAACACTCTTTTATCCGAGTCTCTTTTCGTCATCTCTTTTATGCGGCTACTCACTTTCATAACCCATTTGATTTTAGTTTTCTGTCAACTGCTTTGCTGAGCATTTGCCGCTGCTCCTAGATTTAGGGGTTAGGAGTCTCCCATTTAATTTTAGTTTCTCGTCGACTGCTTTCAAGCACAAATTGTTCTGGTTACTGTTTTATTTTTCTGATTTAGACCAACTTATTTGCTTCTGGCCGCTAAGATAAAGATGCTAAATACGTGGGTTCAATGCTCTTAAGTTAGCAGTTTGCTCTGTGTGCCATTAAGATCATAGCGATTTTCTGGTGATTCTAAACCATGGTGATGAAATTAGCTAGATCATTATGAAGTGAGCAAAAGATTCATCTGAGGTTCCAATGCTCCTAAGCTAGTTAAGTTACTCGTAGTTTTTTTTTTCTGAGACAACACCATGGTAGAAACTAAAATTGACTCACATTATGAGTATAATAGCATCGAAGAAGCCATTGTACACTCTCATTGGTTAAAGTGTGTAATCACCAACTACACATCAAATGTTGATGTGTGGAATTAATGTAAACTGCTAACCATTTCAAGCAGTCCTATATATGATTTGAGTTTCTAGATTGCTATTGCACCCCTTTTCTTTTGCTTCCAGCCTTCTCATCTATTGAAAAAATATCTTAGAAAGTGATATCTAGTAGTATATTCAATCTCAGTGCAGAGCAATTTTTGGCCTAAAATATTGCATTTCCCTTTATTTGTGCCTCTATTCTCCACACCCACATGCCACTATTAAAGTGTTTCTGTTGTTAGGTTCATTCTAGTTTTTACTTGGGTTATTTCCTGAGCTGCATTGTTTCTTTTCAATTTAGTAATGTTTGTACCCTGAAAACTTTGATGTTCATGCACGATACCATCTTTAGTGTGTAGTATGAATTGTGGTGTTTATTCTGGACTTATTTGGTTACAGTTGAGTTGTTTTGTTTAGGCAACATTGCATGGATTACTTGAAATTTCTTCAAAGGGAAATTCACTGGTAACAAGAAATTCCGTATCCCAATTATTACAAAATGCGATAATTTTACCCTTATCAGAGCGAAGGGCAGGCTGAAAGATTTTTCCTTTTTGTGTGCCTTGTGTTTTTTTTAATTATTACTTGTGCATACGATTTTACAATGTTTGCCTGACGTGCATGATTTATTTTCATATGTTTTCCTCAAAAAGACTTATTTGTGTGCTCTGAGGCTTTTTGTTATTTATGTACAACATAAATCTCTAATGGAATGCTTTCTGACAACAAAAAAAAAGGTCATGCAGTGGGAAGATTTCGAATGGCATGCACACCAAAGTCTATTGCTACCGGTCTTGCTAGCTATAGACTATATGCCGAACCAAGGGTCATCTCACGGAACTTCAGGAACTTCCCACAGCGATCCTCTTACAAGTACCTCAGAATCCGTGCAGTGCAAGGAAACGATGGTCATCGAAGGCTGGTTGACATCATCCCAATCATCCCAGAGCTCTCAAGGGACTATTTTAAAAGCCGGTCGAGAAGGGCTCTTTTTGGTGGCATCTCACTACTGAGTGGCTTTTACGTTGCACAGACAATCTCTCTGTCTTTCGGTGTATTGGATGTGAATGATGTTATAGCTGCAGTTGTCTGCGTCTTGCTGATAGAGTACGTGACAAAGTTCTACTACAGCCAGCCTAAGGTCACATTTCCCATCGCGCTCCTCAACAACTTCAAGATGGGTTTTTACATATGGTCTCTTCATTGACGCCTTCAAGCTGGCTAGTTGATCCGCTATGCATGGTGATGGTATGGCATATACCATAAGGTTTTACTGCAGGGATCTATAATGTCTCTCTTTGCTACATATTGCATGTATAGTCTTTGAATAGACTGGTTAGAGGATACATATCTTTTGTGGCCTTCAATTTACATGGAATTCTGCTCTGCCTATCTGAACTGGCTGGAAGTAAAGTTGCTGTTAAATTACTGGCTGTTGTTGGCTCTGTTGCACAGATTTATAAACCCTATATATGTAGTATCAGTGTGTTTTCGCTTCTGAGCGTCACTACTTCAAGCATGAGAAGCTTCATTGGTACAGTCAAAAGTTCTTCCCTTTTTTTTTACCGCTCCTTTCCACCATTGCCGTTGCCCTCATAGCATCGTTAAAGTGCTATACACCCCTAGGAAGTGGGTGTTCATGGTATAAAAGAATTCCATGGTCGTGTTAATAGTTTTTTTTTCCTCAGAAAATCAACAGGCCATACCATGGTTCCGGTCCAGACGAAGGGGCCCCTTCTGAACTCCTTGAGGCTTGGTTCGTTTATTCTCTAACTATGTGTATTAGAGAGAAATTGAATCCATTACTCTTTAGATAAAAATTTCTAAAGTAACCGAATGAAGCCTGATAGCGCTCTGGTGTGCTCAAAGGACATGCTCCGCGAAAAGCTGATGTTGTACCTTGTTTCTGTATTACTATTCCGTTTTAAAATTATCATCGCTGACTGATTCATACTTCAGAATCGGGCGCGAAACTATCCGACTAGATTCATTTGGGTCAACGCTAGCTGCACGTGTTAATACTTCTAGAAGGCGTTCCATAGATTACTAGCCACAGAGTTTGGCCTCCACGTTTCGTCATCAGCCCATCTAGAAAGGCCGTAGTTTGACCTTCGACAATCTTGGGACTATCTAATGCGTCAGTTTGAGAATGAGCTCACGGGCCGGGTTGCCCGTCGCAGGGCCTTCGTGACCAAGCAATTGCGAACACGCAGCGATGTATAAGTACGATTTGCAGCTTGCTTGACAAGGAAAAGGCGAGCTCGTACGTAGTACATCAAGCATGGCGAGAAAAGTATTACAAATACACTACACGTCGCTGCAACATTGTTCACGTGTTCCTTGACTTTTCGTACCCGGATAATCGCAAGGTTCGCTAACTTGATTCGTCTCTGAAATGCGTCCTCGGTTGGGTTCCATACGGCCAGTGCCTTGGTGATCCGTGAGTTGGAATAGACGAGATTGTAAGATAACCACTTCCTAATCCTAGCTGCATGCAAAAAGCCAAAGGCCGCCGCTCGCTACCTGCCTGCCGCCGCAGCTCTTCGGTCCACTCCACCGTCTCTTATGCGGCGACACACATATGAGTCGACGGGAGCAAGCGTCGAGCACGGTGGCCTTGGACGGCAACGGATGTGCTGGTATGCACCGCCCGTCACTCCAGGGTGATGTCACTACGTCAGGATCATTCGTTATTTGTCAGCAGACTCCTGCGGAGATATACCTGACGTACCCAGACCGTGAGATGCTCTGCTCCGGCTGGCGCACGCACCACGGACACCAGAGCGAAATCACCCGTACGTACTGTAGGACCGAGTACCGGAACCAATCAACCCTGCAGGCGCACTGCGTCCTCGCGGGTGGTGGCAGGCAAACTTGGCGGCGCCCATCCATAGCCCTGGGCACCTGGCGCGCGGGATCCCACACCAGGTCGCGGGATGGACGGGGGGCATGATGGAAGCACCACGCGCCCGGCGCTGGCGGGAAGGAAGGAATAGTTGGTGGCCTTGGGACGGGACACATGGAGTATTCGATTCCATTCAAGAGCATCACGCTTCTGTCGTTCGGCGTAGGTCCGTGTTGTTGCTATTCTGGGTTCGGGAGCAGGTGACCTGCTACGTTTTGAATCTCTCACTGACGCCACCACCATTCCAGGGTTCGGGAGCACCTAGTAAGCTTGTCGCGGGTCTTTGGAGGAGTGGTGAAGCTTGCACTTGCACTCTGCTTGGAATGCGGAAACTCGTAGGTAAGCCAACACGAAGAATAGCCCTGTTCTGGTACTTCTACCAGAAATTGGATCCATAACATGAGCTTCTTGAGTTTTTGTGCTTTAGTAGGAGTTTAAGTGGAAGGGTGACGTCTTTTAGACGCTTCCAAATATTGTGAGCCCTTATTAAGCCCTCCAGTCTGCAAAATAGAAATTTTATAGATTTTAAAGAAAATACATAAGATTAAAAATTATTTTCAATACTAAAGGAGGCTAAGTTTATGAAAAACATGTAAACGTGCTCTTTTTTTTTTTAAAAAAAAGTAATATCACCCAATACAAAACTCAACACGAGAGAATAATAACAATGTAAAAATAATTCATTTCAGCAGCCAACTGTACTCTCATTATTCATTATATACTCTCAGTACACAATGAATGAAGAAAAGAAAGAGGGAGAAACAAAGCGAGATACACTCCCACTGAACCGGAGCACGACTTTAATCAAGCACTCCATCGGTTACGCCGTACGTCCTCCTAATCTAATCCACTAAATACATCATTAAATACTTGAAAAGAAAAAAGATAGAGTTAATAAAAATACAACTAACCCGTCGTTAACCTTTTTTTGAGAAAATAAAAAAAATAACTCAGAAAAACACGGAGAAATCTCCATCCTCTTTGAACGGATCTCTCCTTCCCTCGCCGTTGCGGCTGCTGCCGCTGCAGCCACCGTCCGCTTCCGGCGAAGCCTTCTCGTCGTCCACCGCGGTCGCGGCTTCGGAGTCATTGGAAGCGAACACCTCGCGGACGACCTTCTCGACGTCGAGCGCCTCGTCGCCGTCCTCGTCCTGCGGCTGCGTCGGGATGAACGGGGGGCGCGCCACGTGCAGGATGCGTTCCCAGTCGACCCCGCGGAAGAAGGGGTGCGCCTTGACGCCGCGCGCGCCGATGCGCTTCTCAGGGTCCTTCTCGAGGAGGCGCGCGATGAGGGCACGCAGCGGCGTCTGTTCGCCGACGAGCTCTGGCTGCTTCGTGAGGACACGGTAGAAGGTCTCCTTGCGGTTCTGCCCCCGGAACGGCGTGCGGCCGTAGAGCATCTCGTACAGCACCACTCCCAGGCCCCACCAGTCTACAGAGAAGTCGTGGCCACGCCCGGCGATGATCTCCGGTGCCACGTAATCCTCGGTCCCAACGAACGAGTTCGATTTGGCGGGCGTCCGCGCGGCGGCCGAGGCTACGGAGGACACCGTGGTCCTCGTCGAAGACGAGGATGACGAAGAGGCTGTCCGCAACGTTGACGGCGGCGAGAGCGAGTCCGCTGGCGCGCTCTGCTTCGCGCCACTGCCGGTGCGGAATGGGAAGCAGAGCGCAGCACCTGCCGGCTTCCTGGACTTCCTGCGGCCCGGCGACGGTGAACTGGCCGGCGGTGTCGGTTTCGGACAGGCCGCCGCGTCGTCCGGCTCCTGCGGCGGCGCCGGGAGCCGCGTGGAGAGGTCGAAGTCGACGAGCATGATGTGCCCGCTATCCTGAATGAGTACGTTCTCCGGCTTGAGGTCCCGGTACACGATTCCGATGCTGTGGAGGTACTCGAGCGCCAGCACCAGCTCCGCCGCGTAGAACCTGCGGTTTCCAATCAATCGAGAACAAGAAAGAAGATCAGCGACCGAATTACTCGTGCATGGTTCGGTTACTAGACAACGTGCGCGCACCGGACGACGGAGTCAGAGAACATCTTCTCGGTCTGTCGTCGTCGGAGCGAGTTGAGGTCGCCGCCGCCGCAGCGGTCGATGGCGAACCCAACGACGTCGTCGGTGGCGAGGACGCCGCGGAGCGACGGGAGCAGCGGGTGGCGCAGCGCGAGGAGCACGTCCCGCTCGAACCAGATCCGGCGGTGGCCGTCCCCGTCCCCCGTGGACGCCTTCTTCCGCCGCGCCGCCTCCCGCGACACTGCCTTGAGCGCCATGGCCCCCGCCGCGTCGTCGTCTCCGGGGGCGGGCACGACGTGGAATACGACGCCCTTGGCGCCGCGCCCAAGCACGGACACCGCCTTCATGCCCTCCAGGCTCAGCTGCCTCGGCGGCGGCGCGGAGGGCGCCGCGGCCGTCATGGCGAACGGCGCGCGGCGACGGGTGCGGGGATTCGGGTCGGGCCGTGGAGTGAGAGAGGAGAGAATGGCGGCTAGGGGAGCGAGGGGATCCACGTCTTTGGGTGCGATTCGGTTCCAGGATTCGATGGAGCAAGCTGGGATTTATGCGGATGGCGAGCGAGACGTGTGCTGCTTGCTTGGCTCGGGTTTCCTTGGGGACGAAGCGGGAGCCAGCAGCTAGGCGCCTGGGACGGACGGATTTCCGCGAAGCTCAGAGGTTTGAACCGGCTTCGTGCAGTAAATCTATTTCGCTTTTAATTTAAAAATGGGAGTATTCTATTTCGATTTGAACTGTTGTGATCTTGTTGGCGAATCGGCTCATTTGTCCTGTTCTCGTGCGCCGCGGCGCTTCGCCAGCGTAAACGAGGAGCGAGGAGTGTGCAAAATCGAGGGGATCCAGTCGGGTCGATCTCGAAGTGCTGTTGCTTTCCTCTTCTTCGAGGAGGAAGGCCAGCGTTGCCGCTGATCTTGACGTACTATAACAAGTTAACAACTTGATCAGGTGAGGTGGCGCCGGTGCACAAACGTTCTGTGCTGTGCGTCCTCAGCCCCCCTTCTCACGACCGATGTCAGATCGATCCTACAATCTCTCACGTCAGTCACTCAGCGTCCGCACGTCCAAGGGACCTTTCGGGCGCGCGTTCTATCGGCTTCACGTTCGGAAAAAAAGAGAACGCGGCTGCCCACCGTGCCGACGGGGTGAAGCTGATGCCATGCCAGGGACGGGAAGAGCCACAAGGCGAGCACGCCCGAAATGGCATGGGGATGGGCGGAACTCCGCGACGATCGCACGCCGAGCGACCGCGACTCCGCGAGGTGACTGGGATTTCGGTGGCGGGCGCTCAGTTGCCGTCGGAGTTGTTGGCCGCTGGGACGAGAGGGTGGAGGGGCGTGGCGTGGGCGGGATGGATATGCGGGATGCTGGATGGGTGATTCTTGGCAAACAGAAGAGGAAGATGATTTCTGTGGATCAAAAGCTTTAAAGCTCTCTAGAAAAATTTGAAAACAGGAATATGTTCCCGCATGT
>BCLG01005200.1:8563-23335 GCA_001602295.1 Zoysia matrella | reverse complement strand
TTCTTATGTGATAAGCTGTTAGGAACTAATAATTGTAGTTATCATCTAACCAATAGTAAAAGAAACGAAACTAAACTATTATAATGGTATTTTGGCGAAGCCCACTCTGGCAATGTTATAATAGTGAAGCCCATTGTTCTGAACGGTATAGTTGCAAAAATCTCTCAGAAATGAGGGGTAGCCGGGTTATTGTGGGCAGGGCGCAGTTCAACAACGGAAAACGTGTGCCTACACCATTGAATGTTCTTACTTTTTTAACTTTGGTTCTTCCCCGCGCATACATTGAAGCATAAGTTGTTTTAGAGCTGGACACTGAAAATAAGAGCATCTCCAACCGGTTCTTGATTTTTCACTCCCTAAAGTCACGTATAGAGCATCCTTCATCGTGTTTTCAGTCCTTGTTTTTCTATCCTCTCCAACCGATGCTTGAAATTGGTTCTGTAAAGAGATGGGACCCTTCTGTCAGCTGGTGAGAAATGGAGAAAGCCGAACGCATGGCTTCGTCCTGCTCTCGGGCTCCTTCCACTGGAACCCCTGGGCATGGTGGCTCCAGCGCCTCACTGGACCGGACGTAGGCGGACTCGTACCCCACGATGCGACCAGGTAGCAGCGTGGTTGCTCGATACGGAGTAAGCAAGCAGGTACAGCGGGGCTGCCTCATGCAAATCGACTCCTTGGACGAATGGGAAGAGGGAGATGAACTTTCACCTCGGGAGATGGCGGGGGACGGCGCGGATGGCAGAATCCGCCGCAGTGGTTGCTCGATACAGAACCGGCTTGAGTCGCTACTTCTAGGGATTCGAGGAGAAGAGACGAAGGATTGAACAGGGATGAGGAGCCGGATACAGAACCGGTTGGAGCGTGTTTTTCACTTGTTTTCTGTAAAATGAAGGGTAGAGAATGGTTTAGAGCACCGGTAGGAGATGCTCCAAGAAGAGTAAAAAATATAGAATGCGTTGAAAATAAAAAGAGAGATAAAGATAGAAAATATTAAGAAGAGTTTTTGAAAAAAATTGTTGAGTCAGAATGATTTATAATTTAAAACGGATAAAGTATTTAAAAAATTAGATTGTGAAACATAGTGATGCAAAAGCTACAACAAACTAGCAGACTACAAGATTATGAATTGAAGATTATGAGATAAAATATGTACTTTTTATTTGCACTTGCACTACTTAGAGTCTTGTTTGGCTACAACCGACTAATTGTCAATTAAAAATTAAAGTCTGTCATCCAGTCGACTAATTATTAGTCCAAATTATTAATTATTTGTTCATTAACTATTTGAAGGTAGAAGGTAAAACTAATTGTAGTTCATCTTGTAATGAAATATGTATGTCATCTCTAACTAATTATTAGTCTACATCTGATTAAATCCAAACTAATTGCTACAGTTGAGGGCAATTTTAACTTCTTTACTTTACCTACAAATTGTTAATCCTTATTAATCTCTTGGATTGACTTATTGAAAAATAATTAATTTATGTATGTATTAAAAATTAGTCTTTGTATTGGTCCAACCAGCAAGCAGCGGGGCGTCGGTGACACCGCTAACTGTGTTTCACTCGTAGTACCGGCTCTTTTACTTTAGCTGCTGCAATATGTCGAGGATTTGTTTTGACTCGACATGCTCTTTCGTTCAGTGGAACATACGGATCAGAGCAGAGAAAAAGCGTTGTTCAGATTCTACAGGTCAAAGCTGGAAATTGGCCCCCAACAGGGAAAATAAATATGCAGGTCGCAGATACGAAGTACGAGAACTAGAAGAGGTGCTTTCGGTGTTGTTACCGTTGGTGTTCAAACAAAAGACACTGTGGGAAAGCCGGCACGGTGCCTTGTCCGCGTCGCCATGTCCCGCCCAACGGTGCGTGCCAGCCGTAACCTAGAAGACAGCCGCGGACGCACGGCATATTATTGACAGCATCCACTTTATTCAACTCTGGCATATCAACATCTTACTGATGGCATTCACTTTTTTTAATTTGCAGGGAATTAAGATCCAAGTTCAGTCATTTATGAAAAAAAAAACTGAAAGAGTTTTTGGAGTAATAAATATAGAATTTTCTTGTGCTATGCTATCCTCGCACTTACTTTTCGGTGCGCAATTGGTGTTAGACACTAGAAAAATAGCGCGGCAGTTGCCGCGCTTTAGAACTCTTGGTGGGGTATTAATTTGACGATATCTGAAACAGACATTCCTATCACTTTATACGTTGAAACAAGAGATATAATAGTACATCAATAACAGTATAAAATAATAATTCCACATCTACACTATATATATCAACATTGAAGCAATACACTTGCACAGATGGTATGCCAAACTAATTGCATGAAATTGTGTTTTGCATGCGAAGTGCATCACTGTCAAAAGGAAGAATTTTATGTGCAATCCAATCCTTGAGAGTTAAATGACACTTGATATTTTTACGTTGACATTTTGCTTGTCCATGGAAACCTTTTTCTCTACACGAATAGTCTGTGTCATCACATACATCAGTGTATGATGTATGTACAAGGACAAAAAAAAACAATTGGAATTTTCAAGCAATTAACACACTGTTGATTTGGTAACAAATTTTAAGCGTTGGAATCTTAAGAAGAATTTTATGTTTGCACCTTTGCATCATCAGAAGTTAGAAAACAGTATGTTATTCTAGAGCTTTGAAAGTGATAGCCTTTCTTGCTTTGGTGCAACTGTTCCAGCATTATCAGGACTGCTAACCATTGTGCTTTCTCCAACATGCTTCCATTTCAGGTATCAATTTATTCAAATTTAGACTGTTCTCCAAGTTTAGCAGCAAAAGATTCACCGTTCTCCTTGACCGCAAATTAAAATCTTGACCTAATTATTTCAGAAGGAAGAGGAGGATGAAAATCAGTAAAAATACCTTCATACTGGAAGGGCTCTCCATGAAGTTCAGTTTGTATGTGTTTGGCTCGAAACTATAAAATGAACCACCACGCCTGGCAGTAGCGGCACACTAAGATTGCACTTTTCAGCCCTTTATTGTAACATAGATAGAATGATTATAAGAAACATAGCTAAATAGCAAAAGCACAAAAAAGTCTTCTACTTGCTATAGCGAAGTTTCAGGTTATTCAGATATTTTGTTTCAGGTTATTCAGATATTTTGTTTGAGGTTAGAGTATTCAGATATTTGTTAGGGTAAAAAAAAAAAGTTGCAATGTAAACCTGTCATCATCCAGCCAATGAAATGGTGGGATAACTATGACAAATGAAATATAAAAACTTGTAAAGCAACTTGGAAATCTGAATGAGCTCTGAACAATCAATGGTTCCTATTTGGGCAGCTTTTCAATATTTTTCATGGAAGAAAATACAAACATTATCTAATCTGAGTAGAAAGGTACGCTCACCAGTTGTCCGCCATCAGAAAGTTACAAAATTTGAGTGACCTCAAAGAACTCTGATAGCATTTGGTGTTATGAACCTCCTTGTTTAGAATGCCGTAAAATAGTGTGAAGAGAGACAGTCCAGACCAATTGACTATCAATATTCTCATGATGCTGAAGCATACAGATTGGTCCACACAGCAGAAATAAGAACTGACGAATCTGATCTTTGAAGCTCGATTAACTTTTGTAGACCAAAATAAACAGCATAAGCGCTGGCCCTTTTCCATGCACTCCATCTTTCTCAACCACTAATTTTGTTAGCAGAACCCTCAATTTCATCGACAACATCCCATGGCTGCACCAAGTTATGCACTGCCACAGCATTCTTAGACTCAGGACAAAGATCCTGCAATTCTTAGCCACTCGCTGGGTATCTAAAATCGTCTCCGCCATAATAATATCCTTCCGCAGAGCCAGTGCCCTCTGCCTCATAGAATCTCCAAGTGGAAGAGCTGGTGGTGGTGGAATGGACTGAGCCTCCTGCATCTTCGAATCCTCATCTTCTAGCATCATTGACTCCAATCCAAACCCACCTACCATCAGCAGCAACATGGATCCTGCTCGTCACCACACTCCGGCAATCATGAGGATGCCACAACATGCCAGGACCAGCCTGTGAATACTCATCGGAGGCAACACTACGAGGGCCTTTTGCCTTGGGCAATCAGTCGAGCAGGTGGTGTGCGCCGCGACGAACCTAGAAAGTCACACCTGCCATGCGAGGTGGAGAGGATCCAGATTGTGAGGTCGCGGAGGAGCGTGGAGGACGAGGAGGAGGAGTCATGGTCTTGGCTGCTGGCTTACTAGTTCGTGCATCCGATGCCAACGTCTCGAGGAAACGGACGTAGGCCTTCACGCAGGTGTCAAAGAGGAGCTGGAGCGCGATGGGGAGGAGGTCGAGCGCATCACCCGAGAAACAGATGGCACTGAGCTAACGGAGGGACCAGTGACCAGTGGAGCAGAGGTCGAGCGCTCAAGGGTGTGGACGCGACGAGGCAGCTCTAAGTGCCGCCCACCACTCGCACCTCCATCTCCATCCCGTCGCCACCCCCACGTGGCTGCAGCCTCCTCTCCCTTCCTGGTATGGATTGGCTGAGCAAAAGGTAAAGCCTCACCATGCTTCCGGCTGAGAGAGAGACGGTCCAGAGGCAAGCCAGGAGGAGACCGCCGAGGCGGGGGATGGGAGGTGCCGGAGCGGGGACGGCCGATGCGGGGCGGTGGGTTTGGGGAGGAGGGGCAACTGCGACCGAGGTGGCGCAGGGGCCCCGCAGGGGTGCGCGAGGCGAGAGGCGGGAAGGGCACCCGGGCGGGAGGTGGGGCGGCGCGGCCGCGCGGGTCCTGGCCGGCGGGCGGGTCGAGGAGGACTCGAGGGAATTCGCGAAGAATCCGACATGACCCATATCCGACGGCGTAAATTGCAAGTTCAGCGAATCAAACGGTGAGACATTAATGAGTGACGTGGCATAATGAGCGTGCGAGAAACCGTCAGATCCTTATCCATGTTTCGTATACTGTACTAGAAATACGGCGCGGCGTTGCGGCGCTTGATAGCCCATTTACTGATAAGGATGGCATAAGCAGACAAGCAAAGCACAATGGTTGGCGGTGCGGCATATTATTCGTGATCAAGAGCAGAGGACAGAGTCCGAGCTATGCATAAAAAAATGTAAAAATGAAAGAAATAATTGCGCAGCATTAAAATGCAGCGTAGACAGAAAGGGTAAAGAAAGTGATAACGAAAAAGATAAAGTATTATACCTTTTACTAGTACGTCACAGCCTGCCTGACCCGCAACGTCTCCATCCCCTTGTGACAATGCATCCTCTGCATGTTGGGAAGATTGCTGGAGGTTGTTTAACCCAGCGTCTTCTGCTCAGTTAGGGGCAATGCTCCTGCAAAGAAGAGTTTATGGTTTCAGATGCAATCTTAATGACACAGAAAGTACATAAGTAAAATAGATTAGCCAAATCAATAAATAATTAGAGCCACATAGTGCAACCAAGAAAGAGTTACCTGCTGACGGGCTTTCCAGTTTCCTACTCTAGCTATGCAAGTTTCAGCTTGCTACTCTCTAGCTATTGCACATATGCCGTAAACCCTTACTTTCAATGCCAGTACTGCTACTCATACATAATATAGGACTAACTGGTTATATTATGCTACTGCATGAACAATAAACTGCATATGGACAAACAATTAAGAATTCATTGAAGATTTGTTACATGTAGGATTAGTTCCTGGCCCGTTATATTGGATTATTGGGACGTACTATGTGACTTTTATCCCAGTGCTCTCATATAAACTTATTATAGAATAGAAGTCACAAAAAAGGAACCACAGCATACAAATACATTGCGGAGCATGAATTTTTTTTCATTTGAACAAAACAATCAACACATTAGACCAAAGGCTTTTGGCCCTGATTTATTGGTCGCTCAGCTTAAGTTAGGATATACTAATAATATCAACTGCATGCCTTTCCACTTATTAATGTCTTAATTTGGAGCACTTTCAGGTGTAACACAAATATGAGATTGTAAATATACCTTTTTCCTCGGCCGGCATCTTCTAACTGCTTCATGATGTTGGCCAACCCTCAGCAGCGTTTAATTGAAGGAACTCAATGTGTAATTAGTAAGCAGGGAATGCAATGTTACAACAGAATTTAGTAAAAAGAGCTCAAATATCACCTTTTGGTACAAATTTCAAAGGTTTGTCAGACATGTCAGACATATATGAAGAATTTGAGGGAATAACTGCTTTACTTTGTTTGTGTTCTATCTGTAAATATTTAGTTGTTCTCTTACAGCTTCAGTAAAAAACATCAACATGTAGAAAATATGTACAGAAATGGATCCATGGCATCTAGAAACCATCGGTGTGCAACACGGAAACTTCTTTCAAGCAACAGCACCCAAAAGCACAGACTCCAGTTGACAGACTCATTCTCTCTTGGAAGGATTATTGGACATTCTAAAAAGTACAAGTAAATGATGATGTATCAGAGAGTGACGTGGTTGTAGAGACATGAGGGCAGCAAGTCCTCCACAGGCAAGGAGAGTGTCGATCTATAATTAAAAAAAGAAACAGTAAGGAACCAAGTAATTTGAGAGCAAATAAGTATCTTGTGTTCATGAGACTTGCAGTGCTCCACAATATGACAAGTACCATAAGCAATGCTCTGAATCGTTGCAAGATACCCCTTCAGATTTTGGATCAGCCATGGAAGACCTAAAATTGTTTGCATTCTGAGTAAAATGCATTGGACGTGTTTCCTTGCCGTAAATAAAATATTCATATTACCCACTACTATTTCAGTTCTATTTCATAGTAAATATAAATAACATGAAGCTGCGGTTTTATTCCCATAAAATTTTCAGTTGTATTTTTATCTCTTTTTGGCTGTTAATATAGTCGAAATGCAACTGCGACTACGCATTCTGCCCGTAATGCATATGATAGGCAGTGGTCGTGCCTGCCAGCGGGTCACAATGTGTCATTTGTATAAAAAAAATCTTTCACATAAGCTGAATCTTCGACAGCAATCAGAAGCAGTCATCGAGATAAGCAAAGCATATTCTCCTCACCGATCTGGAGGGATGCGTGCTGCTCGCCCCGGGACGACGGGGCCGGGATTAGGAGTTACTCTGGTGTGGTCCGAGAGCAAGCTGAGGCGGTGAGGTTATCGTCGCCAAGCACCGCTTCATGGCTCCTCTCTCTCCCTCTCCCTCCTTATTTCTCTCTCTCTCTCTCTCTCTCTCTCTCTCTCTCTCTCTCTCTCATGCGCACGCGCCGGAAGGGGTGGAGACCATTGGACTGGGGGCGGCGGCTACGTCAGGAGCGAGGTACGCGGGCTGGGCGGCGGTGGGGGCTGAGGAGTAGGGGTGCGTTGGGGCGAGGAGGCGGTGGCGACGGCGGGAGCGAGGCACGCCGTCTGGGTGGCGGCGGGGGCTTGGGAGTGGTCGAGGAACGGTGACGATTGAATTTTGTTGGGATCTGACGGACAGAATAATTTCAAGTGACGTGGCGCAAGGAGAGGCCAAGCTCCTGACCAAAATTCTTTCTAAGTGACGTGGGGCAAGGAGGGGCCGGGCTCCTGACCAAAATTCGTATATTAAGAATTAAAGATGGGCCTGCAGAATCTTCTCGGCACGGGTTTGCCGGCAGAAGTAAGCAAGTCTAAACGGCTCAACTAGTATTTCAGCCAGGCCAACTCATTCAGTCACAGTTGGGTGGGCGGCCCCAAACTGCCTGCTTCCCAGATACCCGCGAACAAGCCCAAGAACTACCCAACACATTTCCAAATAGCTGATTTCAGATTTTCAGGGCCATTATGTTCAAAAAAAAAATCCAGGCCCATTAACTACAAAAAAGCTAGATTGATTTTTAAGAAATCAGAATCGAAGCAGATCAATCCAACTTTTCTTAGAAACCAGTTTTTAGGATCCGTTTGTCAACATGAAACGATTTAGTTTCTACGGAGAAACGGGTGAAACGGTTCCAAACGGCTAAAACTTAAATGTTTCAGAATTGAATCGACCGAATCGTTTCGGTGTTTTGTACTACGGAACGGGTAGAACCCAGTTTCGCACTGATTCACCACTCCGATTCCCTGGTTGCCCCTCACGAGTCCATCTTCAATTCAGTAATATTATTATTTTCAACAATTAATCTTCGAAAAATTAAGGAAGTTCTCTCAAGTTTTAGAATTTTTTTAAATGATTAAACTTTGAGAATTCAAGAAGTTCTCTCAAATTCTTAAAACTGAAACTGAAACGTTTTTATTCTTCGAAGAATTGAAACCGTACCAAATGCACTCTTAAAAAATAATCTTCATAAACTAAGTTGTTCAAAAAAAAAACTTGATCCGAATAGACGCTTGACTGAGAATGGACACAAACCTGTGACCTGAACCTGAGACACCGGCAAGTGCCACCAGATTGATAATGAATTTGGCAAACAGACATGTGGACCGTCCTGTTCGTTAATTACTGCTATTCTTATGCTCAACTATTATGTTAGGCAGGAAAGACGGCAGATTGTATTGTACTATAAGTGTAACTTTCTGGTGGCATCATATTTGTCTTGACTACTGATAAAGCCATGCTGCAGTGACCCAACTTTTCAGCGACGAATGCAGCTTGGGATAAATCATTAGAACGACAGAACGAAAGATGGTCCAGCACTGCGCTTTAGTTCGTCGAAATTAAATGATGGGAGACTTATTTCACACTGAAAATTTTCAGAACATCTTAATGATGCGTCCTTCTACGGTGTGACCAAACTAGCTAGATAGACCCTAAATCTGGAGTAAGATCTCAAGAATCCAATATCTGGATGCATTGCCGAATGATTCAGGGCCTTCAAAATGGGTCTCTGCGCCCCTGGAAGGAAATATCCTTCTAGGGATGTTTGAAAGTTGAGGTTACTAGTAGTCTACATCGGACGAGATGCAGCACCTCCCTATTACTGTTTCCAGAAGCCTACGAAGAATTCAGAAGTACTGTTATCTCCGTTTCAAAATATAAATATTTTTAAATTTGAATAAGATCAAATTTTTTAAATTTTTACTAACAATAACTAGCAAATTACATAATTTTTAACGTAAAAATTTATTTTTTAATGAAAGCTTATTGTCTTAATGAATTTAAAAAATATAATTTCTATATGATAAAATATTATTAATAGTCAAAATAATAAAAATTTGACTTTGACTAAACTTAAAAATACTATTTTGAAACCGAGGGACTAATCCTATGTGCCTGCATTGGATTCTTGGGTCTGTGCTTTCTGCTGTACAGCTGCCGACTTCCAAGCTACAAACCAAAAGCACCGGCGGCAAGCCAGCAAGATCAACAGAGCCACACCACCCTACAGAAACGAAATGCCCAAAAAGATGCGCCGCGAAGAAAGGAATCTGCTACAGTTAAGTCACAATCTATGTTGCGGATTATTAGGACCCTTTGATTTCTCGCCTGGCCGGCAGCCGTTAGCTGCAAGTTTGTCAAAAGCAAGCAGCAACACGCACATGAGTGCGCACACACTCACTCCATTATTAAATTGATGTCGTTATTTACTTTAACATTAATTTTGATTATTTATTTAATTTAAAAATTTTGTTCAAATATATAAAACTTTTAGTTGTGATTCAAATAACTCTAATAATAAATCAAATTATAATAAAATATATAATATCTATTTAAAAAAATTTAAATATAAGATAAATGATCAAAATTGATGTTAAAAGTCAACAGTGATATCAATTTAAAAACAGAATGAGTATATGTATTTGATTTGCTTTGGTTGGAGAATGCTTGATATCAATTTAAAAACAGAATGAGTATATGTATTTGATTTGCTTTGGTTGGAGAATGCTTGGCGTTTGGAATTGTGGCAACCTAACTAAAATTGTCAAAAACCGGAGGAATAAAGCTTGTGTCCATATCGTCGTCTATAGCATGCATGTAGATAATACGCTCCTTTCCGTATTCTTATACCAAGTCACATTGATCATTACAGACTGCTTTTGATGCAAAATATACTTGTTGTAGTCGGCTATATTTATTTGGGACAGATGAATGCTAGATGCTGACGGGTAATTGGTAAAAAGTGGCGCCAGCCGTAGCATAAAATACAGGCGGATGGAACAGTGCGTTACAACTCGACTATCCAGGACAAGTAGAGACTAATCCAAATTTGATTTGATGATTCCTTTTGCTTCCGTTCTGAGTCAAAGAAACCCCGCCCCAGAGAGAGAGAGAGAGAGAGAGCTACTTGTACCGCCTTTACTAAACAATTTGAAGCTAGTGATGGCGCCTGACCACTTGACACCAACAAAACTACAAGCAGATTGCTTTTGATGCGCTCCTGATGACTTACTGAGCACAGGTTGCGCTTAGAATAATCCGCAATTAGCATCGGCAGCTGGGTGGTGGCATGTGCAGTGACGCCTGACCAAATGACCAGTGTCCAGCCCGCACCAATGGCGGGCGCGCGCCGACGACGTCCGTGCTTATCCTACTTGGCTACTCCTGTCCAGATCGCCATTTCGCCGCTCGCATGTGGTGGTCGTGTGGTTGCGACGCCGGCCTTGCGGCGGGCGTACGCGCGCCCCGATCGAGAGCCAGCCGCGCAAGCACCGGGTTAACTAATCAATCGTTCGGACGGAGGAGGTCACGGGAAGAAGGCGGGGCTGGCATGCATGGAAGCTGCTCAGTTGCTTCTCGATCCGGAAAGCTTCAGATTAGTATAGGACGGAAAGGCCAACTTGTCGATTTCACAAGAGAGCAATTCTAGCCGAGCAGGACAGTCCTTCTGAGGTACTCCTGCTCCAGGGCCTTTCCCTTAATACTACGATTATCTTCGAATCGAAATCACCATCTTGATGAGAGAAGGATAAACAAAACATTGAATTCGCCAGGAGAACAATCAACTAGTACGATCGCTGGGAAATTATAATCTGCCCAACAATGAATGTTTTTCAGCGAGAAAGACGATCTCATCAGGTCCATTTCGAACATGAATACTCCGTAAAAATTTGGCGAGGGGCTGATCCATTGGTCCCAGACCGAACTTTCTCGTCGGTTTACGTGGTACCCATGGGTCACCATACAAGGTCAAATCTTACACCATTGCATCCAGACACATTGGTACTGCAGTAGACTTAATTGACTTGGACCAAGTCGTTTTGTCCTGCCCGAAGCAACAGCATGTGAGCCTGGGTGTCGGGGGCAGCTCACCGTGTTCGCGAAAAGAATCCAGGCCCACCAGGTCTTCTGGAGTAGAGCACTGAGGGTAGAATTAGGTAGACACTCACGATTTGGATATGCAGATAATTTAATCACACGTATAGTGAACACCAGGTTCCCGTACGAAAGAAATCCGAAGCATTCAGCAGTGTCCTTGTTTTTGTTTCGAGAGCAGGTCACCTGCCGTAGGATGCATCGGTTGTCTTCAGCTGGTTGTCTTGTCACCCGCCATTTCGCGCAAGCTTGGACGGAGGATGTAGTACATCAATTAGCAATTAGGCGGCCACAATTCACGAATTCTGAACTCCAAGGCGGGAGTAGAAGAAAGATAGACTCGTGGAAAACGACCTTACATGCAGCACCACGTCGAGATCTGAGCGCTTTGGTCAGGTCAGGCTAGTCCCATAACATAAGCCAAGCCAAAGGTGTATTTTATCAGCATGAAAGGCCGCATTTGACTTGCGATGAAAGCCGGCCTCCACCAACACGCAAAACCTACTCCACATGCAGCCTGATGGTTCCGTTGTTTAACACCCAATTCGGTACTACCACTACTCTCACACCTGAACAAGAACAATCAACGAGACCCGAAGATGACACGCGGTTAACACCAAACAATCCATGTGTCCCGCGTTCTTATTTCGCTCGTTGATCGACGCAAGGTGCACAGAGGAAGAGGACGAGGTGGAGGGAGGAGCGACCCGCGGCCCGCGGGGCGCGCCGAGTGCTTTGCATGTGGACACCAAAGTATTCTCCCCAACACCGGCAATCGATCGCAGCGGCTTGGCATTGGCAACTTGCAAGGACAGACAGCGGAAAAAGGAAGCGTTCCCACGCGCTGGCGCCGGCAGGCTCTCCCCTCCGCGTCAGAGGTTCTCCCATGCACGCCTCTTCAACGCGGTGGGGAGCTTCTGGGAAGGGGGGTGGACTGGCGGGAGCGTGGGGTAGGGCAGGGTGCTTGAGTGCTTGACTTTGGTTGAGGGAGGGACAAGCCCTGCGGCCGGGGCTTCTCAAAAGGCAGCGTGGGTTCAGGGTTTCCATGGCGTGGCTTGCAACAAAAGCGGCGTGAGATTACGAGCTAGACTAACACATCGGAATCGGAGGCCTGGCTTTCAGCTCCGGCGCACAGCTAGCGGTAAATATTTTGCGCTGGGTCTGGGTCATCACTGGCTCCTCAACGCTCCGCTCCGCTCGCTAGCCGGAGGCAACAATATTTTAGGTGCGCACACGCAAGCCAAAAACGAAAGGCCACGCAAGCTTTATGAGACTTGTCTCCAATGTTGCCGCGTGCAGACCTGATAGATTGATTATTCAGGCAGCAGCGTACGTCGACGCCCCTCTTGTTCGATCCCTCCCTCTCGTGCGTGCCGAAATTGATGCTGCGTGGCTATTTTGGGCGTATTAATACGTGGAACGACGTCGATCTGGACGTAAGCACGTCTGCATCAAAGGTTGCATGTACTCCTACGTGCTGAGATGAAATACTGTTACCGTACTACTGGTCTACTGCTACTACTGAAAGTAGCGAGGTCAATGTGTCGTATTGTCGTGGAACGGGGCATGTCCTCCTCCAAGCCAGCTCCTATTACGGTGCGGAATTTTGATAAATCCGTCATACGTGGCTCCTTCACTTTCTTCTCCGGACGCCGCCAGCCGGGTCAGCATCAAAGCCGAGAGGAAACCCGGTGGCTATGACAGCGGCGCGCCGGCTACAGATTCCGGTGGCCGCTCAGCATCAGTCAGCAGCAGATAGGACCTAGGGGAGGCTAGTGGTAGTACTACGTACTCCTACTATCTCAGGCTGCCGCCGCGCTGAGGTGAGGTGGATGCAGATCGGCATCGTTTTATTCTGTTCCGGCGCCAGCATTGTGTTGCGCATGCCGAAGCTTTGAGCCTTTTGCTTGCAAGCTGACGAATAAATAAACGGATCAAAATGCTACTCCGTGTACGAACGCATCGAGGTCCACGTCAACTGCTCCCGCGTGGTCGTTGGATCGCGTCGTCTTGTTTTTCTCTTGGTCTGTTCTCTCTCTCTCTCTCTCTCTCTCTCTCTCTCTCTCTCTCTCTGTGACTGTGTGTGTGAGCGTCGAAAGAACAGACGACAGACTTAGCGGCGAGCAGCGGCGCGTTGATTCGTTCCGTTTCCAGATCGGTTCTCTTTCCGACCGGCCGCCATTGGAGGGCATATCCCTGCAAGAAGAAAGGCTTCCCTTGTGGCCGATAAGTTTATCATATCATCGAGGAGTACTGTACAGAAGATAATGTCAGTGTGCATGCATGCGCCCCTGGTCCGCGTCCCTCTGCCATCAGATTTTCAGATAGACATGGCCAGATACTGTATCCGCATCTAGCCATATCGTCTCTCCTAGTGTGTGTGTTGCACTCGTTGCTCAGCACGACGACATACATCACATCTCCAGTAATTGAAACGTCGCGAGAAAGTGAACACTTTGTTTGGGGACAATGTTGCCGCTTCATTTTGTGTCAGTTGATCGGATCATCTACACTTTCTGGAGCTTTGATCAGCGCTACACGAGTATACATTGGAAGATGACGAGAAGATTTACATCAAAGCAAGAGCAGGATGAGCATGATGAAAATGGAAATTAAAAACGAACGAACTACCGGTAAGTGAGATGCCGACCACTTGGATTTCTGGCGAGCAAAAAACGATTGCCTATCAGTTGCATTGATCTAGTAGTAGTGCTACACTAGTGCCAGCTCGACGAGCGGTTTCTTGAAGGCTGCCTGCGTGGGCGTCGCGGCGAAGTCCCTCGCTCTCTTGCACCCGGTGCCCATCGCCGCTTCAGGCGCCGGCGCCGTGAGCAGGTCGACGCCGAAGAGCCGCACGGCCTTCGTCACCGGTGCGGATGACGGCACGTTGATGACGGGGTTAGCGGCCACACTAACCGCGGCGCCGTTCTTCGGCCGCAGCTTGCACTCGATGAAGAGCTTGGTGTCGGCGCCGGCGGCGGTTCGGTAGAACCCGACGACGTCGCCGGCGTTGAGGCCCTTATCCTTGACGAAGCGGCTCCAGCCCTTGGTGAGCACGTAGCTCTGGCTGCTGTTCCAGTACGAGTACCGGAACCGCCACACCTTGCCTTCGGCATCCTCGAAGTTGAGGAGCACGCCCTTGCTCTCGCCGCCGGCCGACGGGAGCTCGAGCGGGAAGTGCTTCTCGGCGTGCTGCTTCGGGATCACCAGCCTGTTGAGCTTGCCCACGTCGCTGGGGGTGACCGTCTTGTCGAAGAGGTGCTCCCGCGCGGCGGCCGAGGCAGGGCTCGGCGAGGAGGAGGAGGAGTCGTGGTTGTTCGCAGCGAGCGACGAGGATGTGGTGGGCGCGGACGCGAAGGAGCGGCGGTTCTGCGCGAGCTCGTCGAAGTAGGTGTGCTTGCGGAGCATGTCGACGACCTCGGCCTTGGATCGGGACGCGAGGAACCGGAGCTCGGCGGCGGCGTCCAGGTCGGCGTCCGCGAGCGGGCGGAAGTTGGTGACCGCGTCGCGGCCGCGGAACCGCTGCGCGGCGACGTCGTAGGCGCGCGCGGCGTCGCCCTCGCCCGCGAAGGTGCCGAGCCACACGCGCTGGTGCCGCTCGTAGATCTGC